>QMIH01001067.1:157715-188698 GCA_003987875.1 Clarias batrachus
ATATATATATGTTTTCAATCAATATATTCAGAATCCATTCAATATATATATAGAGTTTCATTCAATATATTCAGAGTTTTCATTAAGTTCTCTCATGAATATTTTCCTAAACGGCATGCCATAATATGTATATATATATACACACACACACACTGTAATTCATTAATATAAAAAAAATTCTGAAACATCTTTGAACATAAAGGTGGACAGGATGAGTGGATCTTAATGCAGTATTAACTCATTTATGAGGAGCGTTCAAGTTAAACTGGGACTTCTGGTAGAGAAAAGCACAGTACAAATCAGTACGTCTGGCTGATTCTTGAAAAATTAATGGACAACTCGTCGCCAAATTGCGGAAGAGAAGCATACATCTGTGTCAACTGTACACACATTCATTCGAACCAACACCACTAGCACATTACAGGAACTCGGCTAGGAGTTATTGTCACATCCTCTGTACAGTCCTTGCTCCACATGTTTGGACTATTAAAGGAGTTCCTGGGAGGCCAGAATTTTACACATGACTTCGGTGTACTGAGAAGACTTTCTACCTTGATGGATCCAGGCACTAGTGAAACACTGGATAGCAGAGGATTATATAGAGACACAATCAAAAGTCCCAGTTTGATTTGAACGCCCTTCATAGTCCCCCTGTTGCATCTTATTCCCCGTACTGTACACTGAATCATTCCCATCTGATTATGTGATTTGTAGTGTAATACGATTTTAAATTGGGTGCATGCCAGTTAGTTAGAGGTATTCTAGCATTTACGTGATATTTCGCACATTTTCGTTGGTTTCCATTTGAACATATAGATGATGTCACTTATTCACTAAAGAATATAACATATTCATTTATTACAGAAACATATTCTTTTCCCAAAGTTTATAACAGCTTTAGTACTTGGGAAGTAAAAGTGGAGGTGATGAGGAACTGAAACCAAGATGAGATTAGATTCTAAAAAGATTTGATGCAAATCATAAAAGGGCTACACTCCATGGATGACTTGTTTTTGCCAATGTCAGATCTATTTATGCAGATAAACACATTTACATATATCCAGTATACAGTGGATAGACAGAGGAGCCTCTTAAAGAAGAACTTACAGGTCTGTGAGAGCCAGAAATCATGCTTGTTTGTAGGTGACCAAATACTTATTTTACTGAGGAATTTACCAATTAATTCATTAGAAATCCTACAATATGATTGTTTTATGGATTTATTTTTCTTTATTTTGTCTCTCATAGTTGAGGTATGTCTATGATGAAAATTACAGGCCTCTCTCATCTTTTTCAGTGGGAGGACTTACACAATTGGTGGCTGACTAAATACTTTTTGGTCCCACTGTATATATAAATAAATATGCTTTTGCAAATTAATTTAGGAATAGTACCTGATCAGTGTCAGATGAATAGTTTTGAACATGAACTATGCATGAACCAGTCTGAAACGGGTGCAGGTGATGACAGATGATCAGGCCGGTGATTAGTATAATATACTGGTGATACTGAATTTAATGTGGTTGGAACAAACGAGAGGTTAGTGTGTGTGTGTGTGTGTCAATACTTTTACAGTACGCTTCATTTGAAAACAATGAAGTACTCGCATTTTTACTTTGGTTTAAAGGAAGTGAATACGGGACAAAACGGAATACACAATGTCATGACCGTTTGGTACGTGCTGGATTCCTTCTGTACGCATTATGGCGTCATCGCTCGCATCATTTCCCTCCTGTGTCCAATTATTAATGAACAGCTCTGCTGCTCATTTAATTAGTATCCTCCCGGGAGCCTGGCGCTGGATGTGCGTCATAGTCCACAGGTTCTGACATACTGTACGACTCCACCGGAAATCATTATCAGAACAAATTAGGAAGCAATTGGCAATTTGACATTAGAGTCAAAACGTAGGCCAGAACCCCCCCCCTCCCCCTCCCCCCCTCACAAAAAAAAGCCAGCCTAGTGTTCATACTTTTATAGAAAACCACAACGGATGAGGATAAGGTGAAAGGACACACCAAAAAGACAATGGGACGAAGAGAACAGCTTCCCCATTCTACCTGGCCAAAACCAGTATCAGTCATCTCGACACAAAAAGTGAGCTCAGAAAAGCTTTATTACTCACAAAGCAGAGTCGAAACGGCAGAATCCTTTTCATGATGCTCTGAGAAACGCTCAGGACGGCCTCGCTGCACTCACGTATCACGTACTCGCTCCATGAATAATGCATTCTGGTAGAAAGTGATCCTGACCGTGACCCTGACACCCCCTACGCAGCCTGAAATCAGATCTCCGCTGCCCACTTCACCGTAGATCCGTCAGGGCCTTAAAGTGCGCTATGAGAACAAAGCGGCTGCCACCGAACACGCCTAACAGCCATGAAAGACGGGGAAAAAGGTCCTCTGAATGAGGGTCAAAGTGGAAGATCAAAGTGGGTCAGACAAAATTCGCTCAAAGCCTGGTGGAGCTCATTGTTCGGTTCGGATGAAACCTACCCCCCCATTTTTTGTTCTCCCGAGTCATCATGTGCTGACAGTTACAGCTTTGTTTGTGCCCTAAGAAGCAAAGGCTATTTTAGAACTTTTAATCTAAGTCCTAGTGAAAATGGTGGAGTTCAGCTTCCAACAGGATTTATGGTTCAATCCTGAAGCTAATCCTTAACATGCTAGGATTAACGGATGTGAAGGTGTACTCCCCAAAAAAGATGATGGGCTCTTCCACTGTGAAGACACTTCTTCATCTCAGGGTCGCACCCATACCGCCATGTTTCAGCCCCGGTAATGATCCTCGACATGAAGGACGGGTCGTCACCGAGTTCTTGACAGGCTACGAGTTCGGGAGTTCTTTTGTTGAAGGTCGTCCTGATCTCTCGTCATCAACCAGTCATGTTCTTCCGCCCGTGTGCCACTCAAACGACTCGCAGCATCGCCGTAAAACTTGCCGAATCATGTCAAACGTCTCTGTGACAGATTCGCCCAGTGTCACGTTCGTCTTTGTTCTAACTTGCTGACCAGTTGCACAGCGCCCATTGTACACAGGACGATGTCTTTTGGCACACTGACTTATGAAGGCCGGTGCTCCCTATGACTGTGCGTGCGGCTTTGTGCTGCCACCTGTTGACGTGTTACAAAACTTGTCTTGAAACTTTTTGATACCCCCTTAAACAGTATTAAATAAAGGTACCTGTAATTGTGTCTAGAGATGTAGGACTCAAATCTGGTCTTGAGACATTTTCTTTATTTACTTGGATTCGTTCGAGTATTGCTCTCTTTTCTTATAGAAAACAGCTTAATTAGTGATGCAATGAAGAAATAAAGTTAAATAGCAAAAGTAAAAGCACAGGCTTTAATTTGATTCTTTTATTGTTATGACTTGATCGTCATGATCTTGAGGTCTCAATCTTGAGTCCTGCATTAAAATCAGTAATTAGGAAACAGACATTGTGAGAAACTATGTTTCAAATGAAATATTTTTTTAATCTAGTCAAAGCTATGTATGATTCCTCAAAATAATTTTATAACCGAACACAATGTACGATCATTAAGCCTATTTCTAGTCATATGCTACTACAATTGTTGCAAAATGTGATTAGAAATAAGGATAAAAATAATATATTTGGTTTGCTGTAATCTAATCCTAAGAAAGTGGGGATAAACTATAAGTGTAACTTATAATAAGTCAAGGTATTTCCACTTACTAAGGTATATATATTTCCTTTCTGTGTGTGTCACCTGACTACGAGTTTGAGTTCTGAGCAAATTAACAGGAATATGTTTGTCTTATCAAATCATGAGCAAAATATGTGAGGTGGTAGAGGGAGACCTGAGCAGCATTCAACACGTCAGGTGCCAAAACTTTGGAAAAATGGAAAAGTTGGACTTCCCTTAACCTACACGGGATAGACTTTTGCATTCTGCATAAGCATATATTAAAACTTTAAAACTTCAAACACAAACGAACCTCTTGTTGCTTTAAAATGAAAACTTGTCATTAATGAAACAAACAAATTGTGATGTGGTTGAATTTTAATTGAAACCAATGGGCACTACTGCAAACACCAGTGGTGGAAGAAAACCCACCATGCCACCATAGAAACCATATTTACTTAAGTATTAACTTTTACATACTTAGGCATACTTAGGCCTTCGACCTAATTTTTGCAGCAACTTCTATGATAATCTTTTATACCCATGGACAAAAGGAACATTGCAGTACAAAAATCTGTACTGTCCCCAAAACCTGAAATTTAATTCATACCTTTGTTTGCCTGGTTACGTTGTTACGAACACAAATAGGATAAAATTACCGTCATGCTCGGTAGAATGTTAATTTATCTTGGATAACCTAAGAGGCCACTCTCAGATAACAGATAAGAAGAGATTGGTTTGGATCAATAATCCAAGAACTGGCAAGGAAGGGTTCAGCCATGAAGTGTGAAGTATCTACACTTCAGCAAGTTTAACTTCCTTTTGGTTTTGACCAGTAGTGTGTTTAGAGGAGTAGCCTTGGAGGTGAGACGTTCAACAAGAAGAAGAAGTGTGTTGATTGTGCGGAATAACAGAACACAGTTATGAGAGTAAAAACGTCCTTTATTTCTTTATACAATCCCCTGCTGTCCAAAACACTGGCCTCCCAGGAACTCCTTTAATGGTCCGAACATGTAGAGTGAGGTCAGGACTGTATATGGAATGTGGCAATAACCCCCAGCCGACTTGTCTTTTCATGCCTTTGGTGCTGGTACATGATTGTGAACAATACAGTTCCCAGACAGATGTGTCGTTTTGTGGCTAGCTGGTGACGCATTATCTGTTTATTTTTTAAGGATCAGGCGTTCCACTCACAGGAACGACTGCAGTGGGCTCAGCCTTCTTTAAAACGTTAGCCCTATTCAAATGTTTTAATGAGGGTGAGTCTCATCGGCGTACTGTGCTTGAAGTATTCAGTAAATGTCAATCTTTTTTTTTTTTTTTTTTATGCCTTCATTCACAAGGAATCTAATCACAAGTTCCCGATTTGACTCGAAAGCCCCGCAGTAATTCCTCTCCAGAAAACAACCAGTTCAGAGAAATCATTGCTAACCGAATTTTGTCATGACCTTCATGCTCATGAACCTCGGAGTTAAACTTAATTTGCGTTTATTAATTATGCTCATTTGCAGATAAAGACGTTAAGCGTGGGCATGCTGTACCAGTTTTTCAGGGTTAATTGCAGAACATGTTGACGTATTAACAGTCTGTACCTTACTGCCATTACTAATCGTTTGAAACTGATAGAAATGTGTAATCTCTCCAGGCAAATCGTTATGCAAAGTAAACCAGAGAAAACCATTCTTCTGGAACAAGAGCAGGAGGTTCAGCCACTTTCACAGCATCACACCAATGGTAGAAGCTGAGTTCTCCATCAATGGGATGACAATCAATGGAATGAAACTCAATTAATGGTGTGTCTACAAGAGCAGAGAACTATATAGAAAACAATATGAAAGAAGAAGTGATGGTGGATCAACTTCTTGGACGATGCGAAGCATAATTGACGTTTCTGATTAACGAGTTGATCGAGAGCTTAAGATAGGTAGAACCAAAAAATACCTTGCAGAAACCATTCATTCCTTTCCCATCCCTTTCTATTATAACTCACAGCTTCAACAGAAACCTTAGAACGTGTAAAAAAAAAAATAGGAAGAGGAATTGCATTTGTGAATTGCGAGTGTGCAGTCTTTGGCCATACCTCAGAGAGTGGATCTGCTCATCCCAGCAGGACCGGCAAAAGCACGAGGATGGCAGCACGAGCATGGGAGCGGATCCTCATCCAGCCCTCCGGTCTCTCGATCAGCGTCTGCTCAAAGCTCCTAGCAGTGAGCGCTCAGGCTCTCTGCCTTGCTGTGCGGAATCAGTCAGGTAATCCTTTCACCACTAGACCTGTCTCTCAGAGCACCTGACTTGCCTTTAAACCACGCCTCCTCACTTTCACACTCTCTCACACACAATGTCTCTCTCTCCCTCCGTCTCTCACAGCTCATCTCCAGTGCCCGTGAACTCCATGAGCTGAGTTGACTGAAAAGATCCGGCTCCTCGACTAGTCCCTATAGCGTCAGATCTGCTGCACTGCTGGGAATTGCACTGTGTGTGTGTGCGTGTGTGTGTGTGTGTAAAGGCGGGGTGGGGGGGGATAGGCAAACAATCACGGGACAGAAAATGAGAAATAGAAAAGGCAAGAGAGAGAGAGAGAGAAAGAGAGAAGAAAAGTGGGAGGAGGGCACACAGAGCACCATTGAGAACAGAATGGAGAGTCTAAATCTGAGCTGAAAACTGATAGACATGCTTGTCAGCCATGTTAAATCCACTGAGAAGGAGAGGAAGCCGAAGCGCACTCACGAACAAAGCATTCATTGTACCTCTTCGCTTGTTTACATTACATTAAAAAAAAAAAAAAACTCTTACAGATGAAGCACCTTACAAACCACCTGAAAGCTCACAGAATAAAGGAAAGAACAAAACAACATATCAACCAAAACGACCACAAGAAAGCACATAATATCTTCTTGCTACAAGTGATATTTTTCAAGTGCAATACAAAGGTAACATGGGTAACTGCATGAAAATGGGTTTGCGGTAAACGGCGGTCTCAGCGGTAGAGAAGATGGATGCCTGGATATAAGGAGAAACCTAGATGCATACTCAGAGGAAACTGTTTTAACATCGATGTATCTTGAGGATGAAGTAAGGAAAATCTTCAAAGACTGGATGGTGGCATACTACTTTTAGTTTTTTGGGGTAAAAACAATAAAAATCACCTGATCATAGTGGGTACCATTATTTTATCATCATCTACACCGCTTAATCCTGTATTCAGGGTCACAGAGAGGTTTAGGGCACGAGGCAGGGTGCACCCTGGACAGGGTGCCAATCCATCGCAGGGTACACACACACACACACACTCATTCACACACAATGGCCAATTTGGGAATGGCAATTAACCTAACCTACATGTCTTTGGACTGTGAGAGGAAACCGGAGTACCCGGAGGAAACCCACCAAGCACGGGGAGAACATAGAAAACTCCATGCACACAGAGACGGGAATCGAACCCTGGAATCGAACCCAGACCCTGGAGGTGCAAGGCGACAGTGCTAACCAGTATACCACCGTGCCACCTGTGCCATTATTTATCGAACAAAAATGAAACCAAAAAGAAAGAAAAACACAGGATCAATACTACTGCTTCCCCAGGATTTAAAAAGTCAGAGCCCAAGGTCAGATCGTGCAATGCTTAGAGACATGCAAAAAAACGCAAGAGCCCTCAGACCATACAAGCCGCACTGAGCATGCCGAATGTTAAAATACAATACATGACAGCACAATTAGAAAAAGACTGAACAAGTACTGTTGCCAAGAGAAAGCCTCTTCTGTTTAAAAAGAACACGGAAGCACAGCTGAAGTTCACAAAACCGCATCTGAATAAACCACAAGACTGTTTGTCTGGAGCAATGTCCTATGGACAGATGAGACCAACGTGGAGTTGTTTCACCTAATTGAAATGCTGGACCTTAAGATAAGCTGTGCATAAGGAAGTACCCAAAAACCTCAATAAACTGAAGCGATGTTCTAAAGAAGAATGGACCAAAATTCATCCACAGTGATGTGAGCAAGTCATACAGGAAACGATTGAAAGTTATTGTTGCTGAAGGTGGATCTACAAGCTATTGAATCATGGAGGTACTTAGTATTGCCCAATTTTTTTTCAATAAGTAATGGCATGGTGAAAAAGTTTAAGGTTGAATATGCAAAAACAAAACACAAACACATACGGTGGAATTAGAAAATGGAGTACTAACTTTTGAACATGACCTTACACATTTGAATTTTTTTATCGATTTATGATGGCGTTTAACGTCATGGCATGTTGGCTACATCTGGTTACTGTCATTTATAGCAGTTATAAATGGTTATTTCTTGAGTTCTTCTAGGTCAAATGCCATGGAGCTGCTCTGTTTGTGTGCAGGCGCCATTGTAAGGCTGGAACAGGTTTGAGTTCCAGTTGTAAAGCTACAGCACACACATGCCCTATTTCCACCACAGTGAACCAGGTGCTTGTTAATTTCTGGTGAACAACAATGGTGAACTTCAACATGGCTTTGCGAACAGTTCCCCTATCTTTATCATTACTTGAAACAGTTGTGCTGCCCATTGACTATCAAGTCCGTTTTTAAAAGACGGTGGACAAACTTTTAGTTGGTAGTGATAATCCCGCCCCAGACCCTGACTTAATCGGTTCTTTGTTTTAGCCCAGCAAAGTGTTGGTGCTGCTCTGGAACCAGATTTTTTGTCAGCCTGAAAACAAAGAACTGGTGTGAAATTGGGTACTGGCTCCGAACTAGCTTTGGTGGAACAGCCTTGGTAAAAAAAAGGGGTAAAGGACATTCTGTGTCATTGTGTGGTTCCACCTTGGTGTCAAGGTCATGTATGGTTAAGACCCTCAGATGCCCTGATCTACATTAGTCAGCCATAACGTTAAAAAACAAAACTTTAAGTCCAATATAGTCCGGGTTCCCCTTGTGCCACCGGGCAACTCTGGCCCCCCAGGACATGACTGCACAAGACCTCTAGGGGTATGCTGTGATATCTGGCACTGGAAAGTTAGCAGCAGACCCTTTGGTTTTGTGGTTGGGCGTCCATGGATTCGACTTGTTTGTCAGGCGCATTTTGTGGATGCTTTTGTGGATTGAGATCTGGGGAATGTGGAGGCTGAATCAACAAGACTGAAATCTTTTCCTGCTAAACCTGCTATGCAGCAGGATGTGATTCACTGGTGCTCTGGTGTATCTAGTATCATAACAACTCTCAAGCAATTCAAAAAGCATCATCAGACTCAAAGGTCATTCGGGGAATGGATAACAAAGTAATGCCCCAAGATGGGATAAGCACTTTCCTACATGATGTCATGAAAATCTTAATGACTCAGTTAAGGACATGAGAATGAGAAGTAAGTCAGGCTTTAAAAAGGTAAATTAATAGTGATCCTTCATATGGGTGAAGATAAAAGATGTCATCAATAAGGACAGATATACAGAGCTGAGTATCAGCATACATGTGTTTAAAGAATCTCTAAGACTGCATAACTGATCCAGTGCAGCACTACACAACAAGTAGAGGGCCAAGCACGGAGCCTTGATGCACACCACTCATCAGTAGATGTTTCTTTGTAAGGCAGAAACTTTATGCAGGAAGAACTTCTCATAACCTTAAACAGAAAAGTTTTGTAAAGTCAGTGTTGCTAATGTATGTTTCACATTTTAGAGAATTGGAGAACGTCATACCAAATCGACTTGCTGAAGTCTGCTACAGTCACCGTGACAGAAGTGCGTCTGTTTGTTGGTGTAGGAGTCTTACCGACCCATTTCTGTCCACTGTCTTGCATTTTTTTACACCAGAATGTCCCCTGTCTATTGTTCTTCTAAAGGTCAAATGAAAACAGTCAGGTAATTCTTATGAAAAAAAAGGGGGGGGGGGGAGCCTAATCTTTCCTGTTAAAGGGTCATTTATTAACCCATTGTTTCTCTCTGGTTTTAAGATTCACTATCTGTACCTCTATAACTCAGAAACATGCAAAAGGTTAAGCTGAGCACCATGTCCATTGGCCAGATTGAAACACTAAGTTCATTGTCAGAGCAACCCCCTACGCACACGCACAAAGAGCCATCACAGTGCCAGGCAGGGCGAGAGCGAGCATTGCTGAAATACAGAAGGGGCAAACTGGTGTTAGAGAAATCTCTACATCTGTATGCGAGAGAGAGAGAGGGAGAGAGAGAGGGAGAGAGAAAGAGAGAGAGAGAAAGATCAAATGAATGAATGACACCAAACAGTTGCATTCCTATCACAGGGTCGTGAGTCAAAGGTGAACAGTGACGTTATAACCGCCCACTATGGACGTAATACCACAACGCCACCAGGAACACCACTCAGACAGCCCAAGATATATACAGTATATACTGTACTTTGCTGCTTCTCCATTAATACTTAAGAAAAATCAGGGAAATGCTATAGCAACAGATGGCTCATGAGAAGTAAACGTATACGTTTTAATGTGCAGCTATACAACAAGTGAACCTGATCAACAGGCAACCAATACCGAATCTCCTTATTTATTGAGGACTGAAATGGACACTGGAGCAGCTTCGCAGATGAATAATTTAATGAAACTGGCTCGTTCTGGCTATGTATCCATGACTAATGAGGGATAGGGAGTTTACTTAGAAAATTGAAACCGACGCAAGTATCTTATCGTCCGCTGCAAACAAAGAGTGAAACTCAAGAGACGAAAGTATGCATTTCAATGAAGCACGTTTTCATCGTCGGGACCGAAACCAAGAGTAAGGAATAAACCTGGTTGATTTTTGAGGTGTCCAGGAGTTTAGGACCGGTAGAACCAAAGATTATCAGGATATCAATAACAACAGGATCTATGATAACGAAGGAGCTCCCAGTAAAGTCTTAAACCAAGACACTAATAACCTTTTGTCCAAATTTCTGGCCAAGCACTTGGAGAATTGCAGGATTTTGCCTCTCTGGCAGACCTCCATTAGGTATACCTCCAGCCAAGTTGGCACAGTGGTTGGCACCTTCACCTCAGACATGCATTGTAGATTGACTAAGATTTCCAAATTGTCCATAAATTGTCTGCGTGGCACCCTGGAATGCCTGGCATCGCATTGCACACGTCCCAAAAACCCGTGGATAGACTCCAGGCCCCCTGTGAGCCTATATAGGACAAGGATGGAACTGATGGAAGGATTTTACAATTATCCCGAGTGACTTTGTAGCTTCCGTTATCAGACAGATCCTTACTCTGGGTAACTAGGTTATTAACAAAGTTCCATGAGCCAAACACTGTTGAATTAACCTAATTACTGAAGAAACAGATGCATCTTAAGATTTTAGACCCCATACCCAGAAAACATGGACAATTTTGTTTCCTTGTCTCCCGGGCCAAAGATAACCAGAGCATCACTGGGATTTGAACACCTCAGATAGGTGCAGATGCTTTTAAGGACCCCTTCCTATCGCCCTGATCTTAGAAGTATACCAGATGTGATCTTTAATTCTTAACGATTTCTGAGTTAAGAATCGCACAAATTCTTGCTAGCTCTCAGATATGATGGCATTTTCGAATGCAAAAACTTTATGATTTTTTTTTACATGATGTGAAAATGTTAGTGTATTGCACATAAAGAAATGTAAATCACTGCATATGAATGAATAAAAAAAAACATGTGGACTAAAAGGATTGATTTTAATACAATATGATTGATGAGATTTTTAAAATACGAGAATGAAAAGATTAATTTCAACATAAAGCGATCACAAAATCTAAATATCACTGAAAAACATAGTTTCTTTTTTTTTAAGCATACAACAAGCCATGACTCCGGGTTCCAATAAATGAATAGAATTATTTTTAATAATAATAAAAAATAATGTCCATTCTCATTTCCTCCTCTAATGTTTCTTCGACTTCTTCTTCCTCTCCGATTTGCTGGCGTCGTCGAAAGCTTTTCTCTTGGCTGCCATTTTGTTAGCCTGAAAGACAAGGAGAATCAGGTTAATGAATAGCAATGCATCATGGGACCTGGGTCGTGAGTCAAGAGCGGACTACTTGACATTTGACCTGCTGGACTCCAAGTGTTGACTTAAAGACTATCAATCGTATAATGATGGTTACCTCGCGAACTTTCCTCTTCTTCCCGAACATGATCTTATCGTAGAGGTATTTGTCTTTCTTCTTCATCATCATGATGGCGAGCCTCTTTTCCTCAGCCTTCTCCTCTTGCTCCAGTCTCTGCCTGTTGTCCCGAGTCACCTTTCCAGGGGTCACCTTCGCCGATAAGGCCTGCAAAACAACAAACTGAATTCAGACACCACGCCCAACACGTCTGATAGTTTCCTCATTTTTCATGCTGTGCAAACAATCACAAACATGTCGCCAACCCTTTATCGGATTTGTAAACTAAAAGGAATAACAGTCCGAAAAAAAACGCGTGTATGGAGGTTTGATGAGGTGACTATTATGTAGGACATGACCTAATGGAGCCTCTGGCATTTCCAACATTAACATCACGAAGATCCTCACAGTTTATAAAAGCTTAATCTTGCTTGCTATCCATTTGTACACGAGAATCTTGAGTGCATCAAGTCCAACCATATTCTACTGATAATGGGAATACTAGTCCTAAAATTCGTCCGCTCCAAGATTCCATTCGCTCACCTTGGGAGTTCCTGGGATGCTAGGGCTTTCAGAGGTGAAGCCAGCAGTCTGATAATGGCTCCGTCGTACTGAGAAAAACTTTTTTTTTTTTAAAGAATTTTAGCATTAGTGAAACAATGTCCATTATCCATTAAATGTACTCATTAACCTGAGCCTTGGGTTAATTAATTCACGTTTACACCCAACCTTCAGCAAAAGGGCTAATAATTAACCCGTGAGGCCTGACATGAATACGGCGTGGACGCAAAAACCCGACTGCCTGTGATGGATTAACGGCTTCCGAGTCACCACAGAGTTTGTATTTAAGTTTAAGAGTTTAAGGATAGGACGTACAACAACAGCATGCTGCAAATCCACCTCACATCTGCACCTTTGGGCATCAAGTCCTGGCTCATGGAACAATCCTCAGAGTCACTTCAGTGCTTGGGATGGATTAAACAGAGAGAGTATGATTAAAGTTGTTAGGTGGAGAAACTAGCGATCCCTGGTTCCGGATTCCCAGTCCTAATCAGAGCTTTGCGTTTTAATCGATCCTATGGATAGGTTTTGGATTTACAATCTGTTTCACCCCAAATAAGACAAAAAAAATCAACCAAAAGTCTAAAATGGACGAGAAACAGAATATAATAGAAACCGCTTCCATCTTCTCGTTTCGCGAGAGTATCGCTGCTTTTTCTTCACGCGTTATACTTGGATGGCCTGCTCAAAAATACCGTGTGTGGGTAACACTTGCAAAGTTCTTTGTTTCTGTTTACGGATTTATTTTCTACATTCCACAACAATACTGGAGTCACCAGCCTCAGAAATCACCATTTAACAAACAGCACCTCAGATTAGAGCCGTTATAAAGGATTTACAGAGCAGAAGTAGCAGATACATCTCAATATCAACTGTTCAGAGGAGATAATTGTAGATTTGGGACAAATGCCTGTATTTTTTTTACAGTGAGGAAAAAGATAAAAATTCAGGAACGACCATGGAATTAGACGCATTTACACCAACATGATCAATACTACAAACATTTCTGCTAGACTCTAAAATGCACTTCGCTGCCGATGGCATGTATTACACAATGACAATAAAGTTCTATCCATCTATCTACCTATCCATCTACCCATCTAGTTTTATTAGTTGTCTATTAGTTTAACTGACATGATGCTTGTTTGCACTCTGGTGCCATAATAAATTTTTTTTTTTTTTAAAACACTGCCTGATATACAGGTCATAAACCACCACCTGATAAAACTAGTGAACTTCGTCCTGGAGATGAAACACGCGATTACTCCATCGCTTGTTGTTTTTTCATACCTCCGCCATACACTGGGCTGATAAAGCCTGTGGCTTTAATAATATTTTTATTAACAAGAACTATTTCACAACAAAACTTTTATTTTCCTAGACATTTGCTAGACATTTTTCTCCTCTATTTACACATACAGCATCCTGATTGGTGCGTAGACGTGATGATGTAATACCATCAGCGTTGCCCTCACCTTGCCCTGTGTTCTCTTCTGTTCCATATCTTTCAGTTTGGCCTCTTGTTCAGCTTCCTCTTCCTCCACTTCTTCTTCCTCCTCTTCACCATCATCATCCTCCTCCTCCTCCTCCTCTTCTTCTTCATCATCCTCTGCAATTAAACAGACAGTAAACCCGATCCATTAGAGAACCCAACCCAAGAACAAACCTCTCACATCTCTCAAATCTATTCCTGATCGCTCACCGAGTTTCTCTCCTCTCTGGATCGCCAGGAGTTTCTGCCTCTCTGGAGGAACGTAATCGCCCTCTTTCTCCTCTACGAAGGGCGACAGGTGGGGAGGGAGCGAGACTCCCAGGAAGTAGTCCTCCACGGGAAGGAGCATCTTGGCGTTTACGCAGTCGTAGACCCACTGGGGCTGGATGTAGTACCTGCAGAGTCATGTGATCAGGATGAGTAAAAGGAGTGTGCACTAGATCTTCAATTATATTTCAATACATTTTTTTAAACAATTAATAAACTCATAAATCAGTAGCGTTTGTTTGCATTAGGGTGTATTTCCATATCAGCTACACAGGCTATTTCATGGCGGATACATATTGAACATTTAAAGTTAAACACAAAAGGTAGTCAAATAAATTAAATGAACGGGTAAATAAATAAATAAATAACAGATAATAACATCAAATTGTCCAGAAGAACAAGATTTTATACGTGCAAATTCTATTCAAAGTTTTTACATGTACTTTTTGCCAATACTCATGGCGAGTACACGGCGTGACCATCTGGCCGATCACGCGACACGAATTCGAAAATAGATGGCTCGACTCACACAGGAAGTGGAGAAAGAGAGAGCGGGGGCTTGAAAAAGGGCAGGGGCTGAAAGGAAGACATTGTGGGTCAGGGAGCATCCTCGAACCAGACACACAATCAGTACTCAGAATGAGACTGGTGACAAAACGGCACACTTGGAGAAGAACGCAAGTATCTTTGGTATCTATTGAGATGCGGTGAAAGCGAACTCGATTACGCAATCAGTCACACTTCATCTGAAACGTCAAACAAAATCACGAGGGGCGTTCGAGTCAAACTGGGACTTTTGACGGGCAAACGACATACACTATAGCTGACGAGAAACTACAAGTGTTATAACTGACGTATAAATGTCACATGCCACAGCTGACGGAAAAACTACAAATGTTATATCTAACGTGTTATTTCAAATGAACAAACGCTTAAAAAACTGTGTGGAACAAAGAATAGTTTCAGACTTTAGACATCACCTCAACTGTAAATCAACTAAAATACCTCCCTGATAGTAAAAGTACTTTTCCCAACAGTGTTACAATGGTTAGATCAACCGATTCATATTTGGAGTCGTAACCAAAACACGAGTTTCAAGCACGGACACTGATGTCCTGATTTAACTTCGCCTCCTGCGTCTCCAGCTCTTTAATCTCCCAGGCTGAATATCACTGAAGCATGGAGCCGTGTAATCACGCGATTCGGGAATTTCCAAACCTCCCTTTCTGATGTCACTCCAGATATCAAGCATCCAAATAGGGCATTGATATAAATGCAACCTTTTTTTTTTGAGACCTCAGAGTGTGTGTGTGTGTGTGTGTGTGTGTGTTTGTGTGTGTCTCACCTGTTTATGTACTGTTTCTCCAGACTGGGCCTGTCCACCACATGGTGTGTGATCGTCTCGTCGGTGATGTCATACGTGCTCCCGATACACAGAGATTTGTCCCAGGACACTTGCGCTCCAAAACACCTGTAGAAGTCAGAACAGAGCGAGAGAGAGAGGTAGAGAGATCATGTGAGGGTAAGAGAGATTTCCATACTTGCAAGCATTTGCTTAAAACCCTCTCTTTTTCTCTTACACACAGTCACACGACCTTCATTATTTCCTACATATTATTTCCTACATATCCACACGTTCATATTAAACTCCTCGTCACCTCAACACGAACGCCAGGGACTCTCTCGGCACTTCTCGGTTTAGGAAGACCCTGAGACCCTCGAACAGCTTCTTGAGTTTGTCCTCATCCTGCTGGGCCTTCACCCTCGCCTCCATCTTCTCCATGTCCTCCTGAACATGCAAAAAAGTAAGAGAGAAAGATTTGTGAACTTACTTTCAGCCGCATCCTGACGCTGCTCCAACAAAACAACCGACAAACCTGTACAAACTCGACGCACTTTAAACCGAGTACAATCTTTGACAGTTAAATGAAACTCAATTAAACCTTTTTTTTAAATTTTGTACTGGTGTCTATAAACATTGATAAAAAAAGATTACAACTGATTCCTCGCACTATTATTTTATATTATTTTATATAAATATTATTGAATTAATTAGGTTTTTTTATTCTTATTTAATTTTAAGAATTTCTTAATTAAACACCCTGAACCATTTTATCTTTTTTTTATTTAGTACTTGTTTCAAACATTGATGCTGATTTTCAAAAAACTTTTAAGCTCAACAAATTTAAAAGCTGTAACGGTCTCACCACTGACACTTTATTATTTTTATATTATTTTATTATTAAATATTGATTAGCTTTAAATGTATGTAATTCATTAACTTCAAAATTTTTTTTATATAAAATGTATTTAAATATTTATCTATTTACAATCATCGTTTTTAATTATACAACAGTATTGGTGTCAAACATTGACACTGATTTGGAAAAACATTCATGTCAACAAATTTAAAAGCTGTAATGTTTTTGCAACTGATTCCCATATAAATAAACTAAATAAAATTATCTAAAATATATTAAATTTTTATTTATTTTTTAATTTCTAAATATATAAAACAGTATTGTTGTCAATAACACTAAAAACTTTTCTCTCAACTCGACTTAGCTGCAACATTCTTACAACTGATTTCCCATACATTTCATTTATTATGGTTATTACATTTTTATTAATATATAATAATAAATTTTTAACGCAATTATCTTTTTTATATTTTTAGTAATTCAACATTTTCTTGAGAAATTAAACTCTAAATGAAATGTCTCCATTTTGTTTCTTTTAACTTAAAAAAAAAAAATATATATACAAGACTATTGGTGTCCATAACATTTTGATTTTGGAGAAACCTTCAGCTCACTGCCTCACACACTTTCACACTGTTTGTTAATATCCTACTGTGTAACCGGAGTGACCAGCTCCCTGGTGCAACACCTGCAGTTACAGGTGTGAAAAACTGACAAACCTGTGCTACTTTCACATTCACACAACGCTCAACAGTTCGAGCTTTAACAGTAGCGCCGTCGTGAATTATCCCTCACCCCTTCTGCAGGGAAATGGTCGATCTCCTCTTCCTCTTCTTCAGCCGTGGAGACGACGCGAGCCAGACTGGCACTCAGCGCCGACAGTTTCTGCAACAGACAAGAGACCCGTGTTAGAGTTAAATGATTTAAATCACGGTGGTGAGGGTGGTACATGAGGTGGAGATGATCAACAACAATAATAATAATAATAATAAAAGATTAAATCCTAGAACCTCCAGGTAGCTCTCTGAGTCCATGGCGTAGTCCTCCTCGGGTTCAGCTTTGAGATCGGTCTCTCCTTTTCCATCAAGCTAAAACAGAGGAAAGAAGAAGGACAGGTACAGGTTAGAGAAACACACACAGAGTAAACAATCCAGAAGTACAGAATACAACAGGAACTGATCAATATCATTTAAAAATCGTTGGCATGAAAAAAAATGTAGAAAAAAAATAATAATAATGTATGCATGATGTGTTTTTATATCGTTTTTTTTGCAGAATGGCACAGTCGGAAAGCGCTAGCCCCATCACCCGGAGATCGTTGGTATGATTCCCAGGTGATGCTATAGCTTACACAGCCGAGGGCCTTGAGAGTGCTGATTGGCCGAGCTCTCTCAGCAGGGTGAGCTGGAATAGGAGGCCCTCGCATTAATCACAGCTCTACAGTTAACTATGGGTGTCCGTGAGCTCATGTAAGCGAAAGAAGCGGATAGTGCTGTAAATGTAAAGTTAATACAGTAAGTTCCTGACTTAAAAACAAGAATGTTCATAAGTGGAATTTGTTCTTAAGTCCGACAAAGTGAGTCTTGTTCACCTTTGAAAAAATATACAACGTAGAGCATTAAAAAAATGGTTCGGTTCTGAATTATACTCTCATGAGACCACACCTTCAAATCGTGAGGGGAATCCCGGAGACGCAGCGGGGTCAGCTGACCTCATTTAAAGGCAGCAGGGGAAGACGGAAGTTAGGAGAGGATATCAATACATGATGTTTACTGCACGCTTTAATGGACGCTATTTTCTTTCAGAGTTGCTTTCGGACTGTGAACGTCTTCCAACATTAGGATTATTCATTATCAGTACAGCTTTACAGGACAGCCATTATCATCGTGCTATACTAAACACTGAAGACATTGTACATCATTGTAAGTATTGTTATCTCATGCACTGCATTATCTATTTTTTTTGTGAGCTACGTCCTGCAAATTTGTTCCAGTTCGTTACCTATCTGTGGAAATTCGTAATTCTGGGAATGTTCGTAAATCGGGGACTATATGTATAGTAAATTATAGTACAAAGCAGGATTGAAAAACACATTTTCAGCTACAGAGAGATACACCGGTCAACCATAACACTGCGCCAGATCCCATCCCTATTGATTCTTGATATTATATTATTATATATGTAACTCAGGAGTCAGGAGAGGAAACAAATCTGAAAAATAAAACTACGGCAACTCTAATGGGAATGAAGAAAAGATGTCTGAGCAACAGTTCAATCATTAACCGTAAATTTCATTAAGGAGCTCGATGACCTGAGTCCTCCCGTCCACGAACCACTGGAAAATATCCGGTTCCTGGACAATTAACTCGACCACATCGTGCAGTGATTAATGAATGGCTGCTTCATTCTTATTTTTTTTTTCTATTCTCATGATGCAGGTATTCGTCCAACAGGGCTCCAGCAGAGATGTGGTGGGCACCACCAGAATCGCAGAGATGATGTGTCTGGTTTTATATTCGATTATTTATTATTATTGTGCTGGTGGTATTTACTCCAGACGCTAAGGAAGCAGTACGTGAACCATATGAGGTCATGCACGATCTGCGATCTCATCAGCAGGAACGTTAAATAAGCAAATATAAAAACTAACCATCAAAGACCTTATCGTAAAAGTTCGGAAACAGGTGGCACTTCCAACAAGACTCTACACGAACATCACATTCTCATGCAAAGCTACCTTACCCCACCTAGAAGACTCTGACCACACCACTTTAATACTCACTGAAGCATACAAGCCACTGCTGAAACAGGTCAGAGTGTGGCCAGAGGGAGCTGAATGCAGCCCTGTACAATGATGTCTTAATGACACTCGTTTTATTAAAAAGATTTAATATAACGACGATCAAAGTAAAAAAATAATAATAATAATTTGAAATTTTTACAATTTCACTTGAGAATTTCGCTCTGGCGTTCTGTCAATCAACTTTGGACCTGTTCTCGCATAAATGATGCTTGTCAGAATTTCTAGGATTTTGTTTGTCCACCCGCCTCTTTTGGATTGGATTCTGTATCCCATATGATAAGAGGGGCCTCGATGGAAAGAGATTACTAATGTTGCGTTGTGTTATATCACTAAAGAGAAAAAAAAAAAACATGTAAAATGCCGTCAGGCTCCTGTTTGATTTTATTCAGCACGTGGTTGCAAAATTGTTTAAGTGATTTAATATATATACTTTTAATCCAAATAAGTAGTTGTTTGGTTACATCATTTTGCTTAAATAAATAATAATAATAAAAAACCTATACTGTCTGTTTTTTTTTTTTCATTTTTATTTATTTAAGCGCATAATTCATTTTAAAATCGAAAATCGAATTCGGTCTAAAAAAAAATCGGAGATTTCATTTATAGGGCATATCGCCCAGCTCTAATTCGTGGCTGTGTTCTTAGTCAAAATTGTGAGCGAGTCCACTCCTCCCTTGGTTGAGAAGCAACTGCGCACATGGTACGATGATCTCAGGATGTTTTACCGTTGGACTGATAATAGCGCTCACCTTCAGACAATTCTAAAATTCAGGAATTTGTCCTGAATTTAAAGCGTTTATTATAATTTAAACGGTCATTTATTACAAAAATATATTTAATATACTGTATATATTTTTAAATCCTCACTATTTCACAGAGTAACTGTTAGTAATCTGTAAATTCATAAATTACACAATATTTATTTCTCCGTACATCTTGTAATTAATTAAATCTAAATAATTTATCCAGGAGTTATCCACATTTCAATAGTATAGGTTTTGCAGTTTTTCCTTAATAAATAAACTTGATAAATATTCAAACCTTAATTGCAGCAGTGTGAAAGTTTCAAAGAAAGTGGCGTTCCTAACGATGGAATTTAATTGAGGCAAGTAAACATAACCAATATTTATGGCACCTTACGTTTAAAGTACAGGGCACAGCTGAGAACGTTCTTAGTTTCTCTCCGGATTATAGTGTGTGGGCCCTTCTGCATGTCACCATCATGACTCCATTTACGACAGAATTGCCAAAGAAGAAAGAAATCTCGATTGTTAAACTTGACAAACAGTTCTTATGGCTGGTAGTACTTGGTAAAGGACAGAGGAAGATTGTTGACCAGCTGAAACGCAGTCCAAACATGGGTGCAGCAGTTATTAGGAGATAAAGATCGACCCATAGTAATACCCGTCTATTAAAAAACAAAAAAAGTTCTTGGCACAGAATTGGAGAGTGGTGCATTTTTTAGGGACGCGTACTTCCTCCTTCTCCTTTATACAATGATTTCATGAACCCGAGCTAAATCCACCCGGGAATCGATTCTTCTGATATCAAGAGAAGCGCGTTGTTAAAATAATTTTTCATTTCCTTGTGAAATGTAAACTAATTTCTATGACTTAATAGTTTAAACCATGATTAAATAGTTTGTGAATCCCCCGAAATTAATGCATTAAAATAAATAAAACCCATGGAAAAGCAAAAAAAATTTGGGATATTTGTGAAACGTGGACCTAATCACATGACCAAGCATTATCACCCTCATCATCATCAGAATAATAATACTAAAATGCACAAGCGACAAAAACACACTTCAATCCTGATAAGCCGTTCAGTGAGCCCTCGTGTCCTGTACGCGTGGGGGGTGGGGGGTATGGGGTGGAGTCGCTCCCAAAGACCACGCCCACCAGGGTAGGAAAATTTTATCATTACATAAAGCTGATTAATGAGTCTGAAGAACTTTGAACTGAACTGTAATTACTATTCTCTTCAACAGGAGTCAAACCAGGACAGGATAATAAATAAATGCACCCCGATCCTCGCCCCGCCTCCCTCAGAGCGGAAGAGAGACATCAAATGTGCTCACTGTAGGAGTCAAGCATTCAGACTTGTACCATTGTCTGGGTGTACATCACACGCGCGCGCACACACAATAGCACAATGGCACAATAGTAACAGCGGCATTGTGCACACCAGTCTGGGAGAGTCTGCACTCGCTCTGTGTGTGTCCTTTAATTTGTCATCCGTCTGAAAATCCAGGGAAAACTGTGTGTACACGTGTGTGTGTGTGTGTATTTATTCAGTCTACCTTAGGTGGATAAGCAAGGTTGAGGGTTTGGTAGAGGCGGAAGTTGACAAAGCCAAGCAGCGTGGTGTAGAACTCCGTGAAAGTGGCCATGACTCTGTAATCCACATCTGTAGGATGCTAAACACACACACACACACACACACACACACACACAATGTTCAATGACAAGTAACCACAATACAGTTGCACCAGTAAAGAAAAGCCAGTAAAGTGGCACAGTATGTTTAGGATACATAGTATAAAGGTAATCCCCGACTTACGAACGAGTTCCACTACGGGAGCGTGTTCGTAAGTCTGATTTGTTCTCAAGTCTGACACAGTGAGTCTATACGCCTTTGACACGCGTATACAAAGTAAAGCATACCAACAAACTTAACTAAAACTCTGTTCCCTTTCCCCACACTGCCATCATGTGGCCAAAAACTGTAACTGCACCTAAGGAAACGATTTTCACAGTGAACTGTATCAGTGTCGTCTCTGGACCTTTAAATCGCGAAAGAAATCCGGACGCCGTTTTGTCTCAGAGCTGTTTTCCATTGTATTGGACTGCCTTTTTTTTTTTTGTTTGTTTGTTTTATCATTGTGCTCCCGAACTGATTCAGTGAAGCCGGTGAGGCCGACTCATTTCTCCCGCACTCCCACACAAATAATATACCTTTGAACTTTTTATACCTTCACTTACACTAAAAATATTGTATATAATTGTAGATATTGGTATCTGGTGCACTGCAGTGTCTATTTTTTTGGAAGATACACGTGAGCTACTTCCATGATTGAACTGTTCATACGTGCGGAAATTCGTAATTCGAATGTTTGTATATCGGGGACTACCTGTATAGGAAAAACAGCCTTGGCCGTATAATAGGTGTCGCCTATTAGAAGGAGGCGTGGTCTGCGGATCAGTATCGGTAAAAGGTGGTGCGGCGTCTGTTTGAGGAAAGGTCATGATGCAGGCCAACCCTAGTAAAAGGGGAAACGGGGCGTGGCTCGTCTAATCAAGCATCAAGGACATGAACGTGAACAAAACGGTTTATTCAATAAGTTATATAAAAAAATAAAATAAATTTCAATAAGTTATATAAAAAATAAAATAAAAAAAAATGTATTTATTAGTATTAGTTAAACTTATGAAAACAATTATTATTAGTTATTTGTGCTTTAGCCGATATGATGTGAAAAACTGATCATGATTTTGGATTCATCCATAATCCGAGAGCAATGAACTCAGCAGTCTGAAGTGTCCGGATCTGAAGAGGAACCATGCAGGCATTTATGGATTTACAGCGGCGATATCTGACATCTGGCCCGAAAAATATGGACGTCACAGTTTGATAACACAAATGATGATCGTAGAGTCTCTCTCTCAGTCTCTCCTTAGTTCCCTCTGCTCTCTCACTCTTAGGCCCGGCTCATGTTGACTTTAAGCCAGCGATTAAAAGCACGTTTGATTTTAAGGCTGGGAGTGAGCACAGATGGACCTAATGTCAATAACCTGATAATAGACACGCTGGTTTCTTTGCAGTTCAAAGTTTGACCGAACACCAAGACAGCAAGACGAATGACATTTAAATAGGCGCAGGGTGCAGGGTTCCTCTTCTAATTTACCACGCGACACAGAGTACAGGACGCACAGTGTCTCCTCTGTACTTACATCATGAGCGAACTGATACGGTACGAGCCAGGTGATGATCTGCCCCAGCACTTCTGCCTGGTAATAAATGCCCTTGATGGACAGGAACACCTAGAAAGGAAAAAAAAAAAAAGAAAGAATGTTAATGAAGATTTAGTAACGTATGAAGAAGCAGGGAGCAGAAATGGTGTAAAGGGGCATAAAGACACACAGGGGTAGCATAAAGGGGCCTGGGGTGGCGTAAAGGGGCAAAGATTGCAGAAGAGCTGTAAATGATTGCAGGGGAGGTATAAGAGAGCGTCGTTTCGACTAAGGGGCGAAGAGGCGGAGTAAAAGATGTAGAGGGGTGCCAGGGTGACTTTAGGAGGTAGGGTGCAGAGGGGTTGAAGGGAAGGATAAAGAAACGAAGGGAAGGTGTAAAGGGGTGTTTTTTTCTGACGTTCCTCTCTGATCATCATCACATGCGATGGTTTACCTTTTTGAGAGACCGCGAGGCGATGATGTAATTCATCCACTCGACACTGAGTCTGCGGCACAGCTGGATTGTCTGCACGTGGCACTTCCCGGTGCGAGCGAACGTCGAGAACAGGAAGCACATGGACAGGGCGTCGTCCACGTCACGCAGGGCGTCAATGAACGTCGGATACCTGCCGGAACATGGAAAATAAAGGCGGCCGTCGTTGTGATGAAAATAAAAATCGAACGAATACGGATGGTGCCGGAGAAGCGGTACTGCGCCCTGCCTCACCTTTCTTTCACAATGTGGTCTAGTTTGTACGCGGGTTTGTTGTCTTTCAGCTTCTCGACGGAGCCCCACTCTGCTTTCCCGTACGCTTTCCGCAGCTTACGCACGAAAATCTAAAAGGAGTGACAAGCATAATGAGAAATCTTAAAAATTCTAATTTTAAATCATCTATAAGGAAAGTTGTGATTAGAAAATAATTATGGATGACCGCAGCGGTCTCGCTCACCTTGTACTCCCTGAACTTGCGGACGATGGGCTCGTGCAGGAGGAAGCGGATGTCTTT
Source organism: Clarias batrachus (assembly GCA_003987875.1). Classification (NCBI taxonomy): domain Eukaryota; kingdom Metazoa; phylum Chordata; class Actinopteri; order Siluriformes; family Clariidae; genus Clarias; species Clarias batrachus. The sequence goes on from QMIH01001067.1 coordinate 181,718, forward strand.
GAGCAGGTAGAAGGTCCTCTGGGCCGTGGAGCCCTTGTTCACCTTCTTCTTGTGTTTGGGTTCGTGGGGATAAATTCCTTTCAGGATGCACAATCGCCTGCATGGAGAGGCAACAAACTTTATTAATCTATTTATTCATTATTATTTCCATTTCATTTCACACGCCATGAAAAAAGCTTTCATATACATCAACATCATATACAATTCCAGTCTCAACAGAATACTGATCAACACCAGGATCATTACTTCAAATAAAAGTGTGAATTCAGCAGAGAGAAAGTTTCCTAATCTAATGTTAATTCTACAGAAATGTGACCTAGATCTCAACTGACCTGAAATCAGGCAGACTCAGGCTGAGCTTCTTGCGCGCTTTGTTCCTGCTGATGTAGTTGGTGGCCGAGCCGCTCTCATACTGTAGAGAAAGAAAAAAAGGAAAAAAACGTGATGGTTCAATGAAGTGATGGTCAGATGGAGCTTCATTTAGGTGTAGAGATTTCAATAGTTTCACCAAAAGCTTCATTCGAGGGCTTGTTGTACTGCCATCTAGTGGACAAATTTTACGTGGCAACTAGATCGTAACATGCATTTGCATTTTCTGTCTTCATAGATTATATAAAAAATTAAATGTAAATTTTATAGTAAAATGCAAAAAAAAAAGGGTTTCCTGAATCTTAATTTATGGTTTTAAGAACAAAAATCTCTAATATGAATGATTCACGTGACTCCATCAGACATGAGTCTTCGTTTGGCATCGGTCACGTTACTTTCAGGGACCGAACAAACGCCTCGGAGATGCGGCTTAATTACACGCAGATTTATAAAAATAAATAACGTGATATAATTTATTGTTATTTATCTGATGTGACGGATTACACAACCTACAACCTTCAGATGTCTAAGAACTAATGTGTTAATGTTCTCTAAAAACTGATTTATAAATGTGTGTTAAATCCTGGAGACAATAAAGAGAAACAAACAAAAAAAAAAAGCTACTCAGCCTCCATGGTGTATTGCACTTATAAAAGTGCAGTAACATGAGCACATTATATGACCTGAAGTCAATCACGTTGATATTCTGTCACGTTTTGTTTTTTAATGAATTTACAAGATTCTCCAGAAGACCTACACTATGATGATGAAAACTTTTCTCCACATCACCGAACACTTTCCTGCAGTCGAGGCAAATTTTACGTAATGCCAGTTTTCTTTAACACACTCACAAATGTGTATGAGTATTGTCGCTACTTTGATATCATTTAATTAAAACCCTGTATTGAAATTTGTATCTAAATCCAAGTACTTCATAAATGTTTGTTGATGTTCCTACGACCGGCGTTCGAGTCCAACCAGGACTTCCCTCTATTTTTTATTTCTTTATATAATTCCCTGCTACACTAATGCACTTCTCCCAGCGTTTCACTAGTGCTTGGACACCATCAAGGAGGGAAGTTTTCTCTTTTTCAAGGATTAAGGTAAAAGTGATATCTAAGTGGCTCAGGGAACAAGACATGGAAATGTTGCGTCTCTGGCCAGAAAACTCCCCATCTTAATCCCATTGAGAACTTGTGGTCAATCCTCAAGATGTGATTGGACAAACATAAACCCACAGAGTGATGCAGACCCAGCTGAAAGCGAAATGCCATCAGATTCGTATGAAGCAAAACCCTGGCCATTGTAACGGCCACTACTATGGTGTACACAGCATCATGTATGTACAGTATGTTGCCCTTTTAAGAGTTGCTGCCCCTCCACCAGTGTGTGTGTGAGAAGGAGAGAACGGAGTCGGAGCTCAGGTGTGCTGCTCACACGTCCCCGAAACGCTCTATTCTCTTACCCTTTTCAATACTTTTACTTCAAGTTTTGTATTATAATTTTGTGACGCTGAAAGACGCCGATATACGGTTTGTGCTGAACCTTATTCTCGGCTCTGAGCTCTTTTTCCCCTCCAAAGCGTCACACCATATTTAAGCGACCGCTTTGATTTCAAGCATAAGAATGGCAACAGCTTTAGTATGCAAAGGTATTTCTTCAATTAATAACAACTAGTCTGAGTTTTATATCCGCTTCTTGTCTGTTTTTGAACTACACTAGAATCCCCCGTCCCGCCCCTGCTGTTAGAGTAAAAGTTACCGAGTTCCTTTTTTTGAGTACATTTTTAATGAGTTACTTTTTACTTGAGTAGATTTTTATAATTAAAACTCTACTTGTACTTCAATAAAATGTCAGTGAAGCAACAGTACTTGTACTTGAGTACAAAAGTTTATTACTCTTTCCTCTTCTGCACAAACTGTTAACCATCATGCAGACCACCTCATATCTCCTCTGTGAAATAAGACTTTACAATGAGGGATCTCCTTCTCTGACATCACTATAAATATGCTCATATATATTCTATTGTAATGGCACTGTGGTCACATCCTTCATAATTACTATTTACTGGTTATATTCTTGTTGGTTCAATCTCTCCATTGCTACTGGTTATGCTGGTGCACCTTGTGTACATTTTCATTCCCACCTGTATATACAATCACCACGCACGTGCACAGCAGTATTTTCATATTCCTATTATTTGATAGCATTATTTTTTACTTCTTTAATGCACCTTGTGCATTAAAGAAATAAAAATGAATATAAACTTCATTATTTTAACTATATTAAGATTTATTTTCTGATGTAAACTGACTGTTTAATTATTTTCTGTTCTACTATTATCAATACAACATGCAAATATCATGTATGTTATACTGTTACACTTTTAGAGACAGACACACACACACACACACACACACTACACCAGAGCGCGTGCTCTACTCACCTTCTTCTTTTGTAAGCCTCCCATCGCGGAGAATCACACACTGTCTTTGTCTCTCACACACGCACTGTTACACACCCGTGAGAAAGCTCACTCTGCTCTATTTCTTAACTAAATCCGCTAAAAACGAACACCGACAGTCACCCGCAGCCAGGCAACAGGGCTCCGTGCACACGTGCGCTGAGTGACGTCAACACTCTGCGACGGAAGGCCCCCAGTGAGCGTCAGAGTGACCACGGAAACGCCTGAATAAAAATACAAAACCGATTTGATTAATAATATTATTTTATTTGCACAATATTTTAACTATTTTAAATCTCCTCCTTTGTTCATTATATTTAAAAATGATGTAGAGTATTTCTCAGCTGCCCTTAGTAAAATAAAAATAAAAATCAAAATGCATTGAAATTGTTGAAGTGGTTTGCAATAGATAATTTGTTGTACAGTAAGTATATTTTCTATGTTATTATTTTATTTAATCTTATGTTTTATATTTCTTGAAATGTTTAATGTTTTGATCTGGATTTAAAATAGTTCTACTGTGCTGAGCCCTCCACAGTATATTAGAATCTTTTTTTCTTTTTTTTCTTTTGTATACTAATTAATGTCTTTTTCTTGTATTCAGGTTTTGTACTTTATTAAAATAATAATAATAATAATAATAATAATAATAATACAAAACCCAAACAAAATAAAACCAAACAAAAACCATAATGTTCCAACCGAAAAGGCGTTTTATTTCACTAGTTTAATTTCCTTCTCTTTTTTCATTCTTGATTTCTTTATTTCAGTTATTTTCATCTTATCTTTGTTTTTCACTTCTTTTTTTTCTTTCTTTCTTAATTAATAAAAAAGTAAAGATTGCAAAAAATATTTGTTGATGCAAGAACGAATGATAACATGAGTGCAAAAGAATACAAAGCAAGTCAAAGAATGTGGAAAAATAAAGAATGATTGAAAATGTAGTGATAATAATGTAAATTATTGAAAGAAATAATAGTTAAAAATGAAAAAAGAGAGAGAGAAAAATGGTGGAAGATAAAGAAAAAGAAAGACAAAGATGGAGATGGAGTATGCTAATAAGGGTGAAAAAATAAGAAAAGAAAGAAAGAAACCTGACAAAACAAATAATTAATTATTTAAATTTTCCTTAATTATTTCACAAATAATTAATTATTTTTCTCTTAGATCTTTCTATCTCTCTGGTTCTTTCTTCCCTTTTTTATTATAGCACACTTTTCTTAATTTATTTCTCATTCTTGTTAACTTTGTTTTTGTCCTTTTTTCCCTTTTTACATTTTTTATCAGTATATTCTCTTAGGATGTTTCCTTTAACTTTTTTATTTCATGTCAGCATTCTTATTGCTTTAAATTGATTTTACATTCTTATTATTTCAATTCTTATTCAATTTCAATTTCTTGCAATTTTCAACCATTCTTTCTCTTTTCCTTTAAACATTCTTTGACTTCCTTTCTATCCTTTGGGACTCATGTTACTGTTCTTTCTTTCTTTGTCAATTTTTTTCCCATCTTATATCAATAAGCTTTCAATCTCTCATCACATATTTTCAGTTTGACGGTTAAAAAAGAGAGATGGCTGACATTATTTTCACTTCACGGTTTATTGATCTTTTATTTTTCCTTGTTGATTTTGTCTAAATTATTTCCTGAATAGCACATTAATAACCGACACTGGTGTGCTGGAAAACCACATAATTAGATAAAGGGCTGCTGAGAGAGAGAGAGAGAGAGAGAGAGAGAACGAATCAGAACGTTAATCAGAACGAAGCTCATTCTATCCACAGGATCCTTCTCTGGTGGATACAACAACAACATACCCAACATGGGATTTCTGGAGTTCTTTAAAGACTTTTTCCTGGGTTTCTGGGACTATGAGACCCCAAAGATTATGATAGTGAAGAACAGAACACTGGGGGTCATTTACAGATCTGTCCAGCTTCTTGTCATCACGTATTTCATTTGGTAAATATTTGCATGTTTTCTATGTAATAACATAATGAGATGAGCCTGTTCAGTAGAGAAAGTTTGCTACTTCACTGTTTTATATTCATATTCGCTAAAGTTTTTGTAGTCATTTGTAATAGAATATATTATACAAAATAATAAAGCATAAAATATTAAAACAATGCACATAATATAATGATACAAAATTTATTCTGTGATAAAGCATGGTATAACTGTGTAATAGTAAAACATAGTGAATGTGTACTCATGAAAAAAGGGAATCTAAAATTCTACTTTAATCTTAATTCATTCACAATACATCTGAATAACTAAATATATATTTTCCCCTTTAATGTACAAAAATTGAGTAACACTTGGCTGGAAATTCTATTTATTTCTCTAAAAGATGATAAAAGAGGCTGCTAATTGAAGCAAATCTCATTCTTCTGTATAATTTCTCTCCTACTTTAAATAATAAATAATTAAATAGGACAGCTTTATTTATTGCTCCATCCATAGAAAGTTGTGCATCGATATATAAAATGCAAGGCTTTAAATAATAGTATAAACCACAAGATTTATTCACAATCTAGAGGCCAGTTGGTGTTCTGAGAGATGAAATAACAGCGTAGTGAGAGAGCAATTTAATGAAGAAAATTCGATTGCAACTGCCATTAGACTAACAGTAAGTGCTGTCTCTTTACTCGTGTCTATAACTCAGAGGAGAGACGCAAGACAAAAGACAAAAGAGATGGACAGTAGAAGTGTCTGTGGTGTTTACGCAGTTAAACGCACTTATTAAGATTGATATATACACTACTGACTGGTGAACAAGGAGCATGGTTTATATGTTCCTTGGAAAACTGAGGAAACAGGATGAGCTGTACTGAGTGAATGATTAACACCAGTGTACTGGTCGGTTGCTCCCGTCAAGGGCTCGCCACGGTGGACCCTACAAAACACATACATCTCAGCACAGTTATAATTTTGGAAGCCCTTTCTGAAGCCCCTTCCATTCTATCCAGTCTTGGGACCGGTTCTAAGGCCGCCCTGTATCCAGTGGCTTGGTTTGGGTATTGGCTGGGAATCAAACCCGGGTTTTGGTTTCCGCATTTCAGACGAGGAAATCACCAATGCCCATTAACATTTCATACATACTTTATAATATTGCTTAATTATACTGAAAAACTCCTATTTCCACACATAAAATAAACTCTACCCTAGAACCTCCAGTTCATATTCTGACCTCTCACCACCATGGACTGGATAATTCTTCACCCAAGTTTCCCATTATAAATCTATCTCTTTATATTATTTTAAGCTATTTTATCAGTTATTAATAAACAAATCATTTACTTTTAATTGATGTCTTAGAGAGCAGATAGCCTAGATATACAGTACGTAGCACTTCTCAACACAAAATAAGGGTCTCCCTTGAACTCTGTCTCAGTTGTCCAAATGCTAGAAACACACAGATACTATACAGATTCACAGGCTATACTTTTCTTGTTGCAAGATTCATCAACATCACTAGACACCTTGTGTGACATCATCTGGTGAATATAAATGCGTCTGAATATACACAGGTTAAATGTTACCTGGTAAATTGTCAATGAATTAATAAAATACAATGCAATGCAATGCAATGCAATACAGTATGCAATAAATGCAATACAATGTATTTCAATACAATAAAATAAAATACATTTCAATATTTCTTTGCTATACTTGTGGAATTTGGGAAAAGTCATAAAAGTCTATGCATTTTTGGATGTTTTTACTGCTCTGAAATGTCAAAATGAGTCAAAAAGATTTACCCAAACAGTATTTAATTGTTAAGTGTTTAATTGTTAAATACTGCTAAGTTTACTCAGCACCAAGAATAAGCCTCATGACATATCCAAGATTAGTTCTAAGTTTTAGCAGTTTTTATACAAATTAATTTTCCTCAAACCTGAGTTGAATTAACCTGAATTGTTAAATTTGTGCAAATTGTAAAAAGAAAACAAGTATTTTTTTTCGGCTTTTTTTTTATTTCAAATTAGTTTGAAACAATAAAGATAGTAAATCTTAAAAAAAAAAAAAAAATGCTGTAAGCAGTTTTGTAAGCGGTTGCAAAATCTAACCTGGTGAAGTAAATAAAATGTATACTTCAAGTTTTAGTCACATGTTTTCATTATTATTATTATTATTATTATTATTAT
>QMIH01001067.1:188757-207125 GCA_003987875.1 Clarias batrachus
AATATAGTCATTAAGGAATTAAAAAATAATATTTATTTATTTTATTTTATTTTACATCACATTATTAATGAACTTGGATCTTTTCTAAATACCACTTGAAATGTTTTTGTTGTTATTTCAACCTTTACTATGAAATAAAATTATTTAACATGTAAATTATATTTATTATGAAATAATAAACATGTATTTGCGAAGAAAATAAAATCATCCAGGTATAAAATATTGAATGTTAATCAAAATCTGATAAAAAATGTAAACAAAACATAGCAATATTCTTTAAATTTACAATATGTTAACAGCACAGTTCACAGCTGTCAGATGTAAAATTGAAAATGATTTGTGAACACTTCGAAAGTCCAACACAAATTTAGATTTTGAGAAATCAGAGCACATTAAATGAGAATAACTTTTATTGTACTTAAACAGCCTTTAGTCAATTATCTGAATATGGACCGTGTGCATGAGAGGGTTAATCAGCTTCAGTACATGACGTAATGTCTTGGTACAGAAACATAATGCACTCAGTTATTAAAGCATCTTGTAGTATTTCTTTTATCTGAGAGTGCAGTGAGATGTTATTTAACGGCATCCTATTTGAAAATAATCAGCCGCAGATACCGTTATGTACTACAAAAGTAATAAGTAATAATGTTATTGAGTCATAAAACTACATTCACAGTTCATCATTACTTATTTATTTAATGGTTGACAATAATAATTGGGAGAAAAAGTGCAGTAGATTAATACATCACAGTCAAACACCCATGCAGCGTTTATTTACAGATCAGTAATATATAGTAATATTCAACATTACAAATCAAATTTTAAACAATCTTTTTTTTCAGGATTGTCTCTCATTATTGTTACTGCTCATGAAGCACAGATATCTGCTTTTATTTATTAATGAGGTATTGTACCACACTGTACTTTTTCCATCATGCCACAAACTCTGGGAATGGCTAAGAGAGCTGAAAACAACAAAAGAAAAAAAAAGAAAAAAAAAAAAGAAGAAGCCTCATGTGGTATGAGTTACATTTACCTCTGAATCATGTCACCTACTGTAGGCACACAATACTGTATATCACTTCTGATATAGGGTGCTATTACTTTTATTCTAATTCAAAGATTTGTGTTATTTGTCTTTTTTACACCGATCAGCCATAACATTATGACCACATGAGGACAGACCAAAAGTCATCCTAGAAAGGAAAACCAGTGAACTGGCGACAGGGTCATGGGTGGCTGAGGCTCACTGATGCACATGGGGAGGGAAGGCTGGCCCGTGTAGCCAGAACCAAAAGAAATGCTACAGTGTAGATCACATTGATGGCTGTGATAGAGATGTATCAGAACACACAGTGCATTATTGTTATGGCGGCCAAAGGGGAACCTACTCAATATTAGGCAGGTTGTCATAATGTTATGGCTGATCATTGTGTATGCACACAAAATGTACAACTGATCTACGTGTGATAGTGGAATCTGTGTCTAAAGTCACAGTGATTCTTGGACAACTTACCATTTATAGTAAGAATAAGAACAAGAGCATTACTGTACTATACACGCACACAATGTGAACTCACAGAACTGGGACTAAACAGCTGTGTGTCCATTGATTTTTACTTCCAGTAAAAGCACACCCTCAAGCGTTTTGTTCCTGCCTTATCATCTACGTTTCTTTGCAGGTACGTGTTTATCAGTCAGAAGGCTTATCAGGAAACCGAGGACCGTCCAGAGAGCTCCGTCTACACCGAGATGAGAGGAGTGGCCATACTGGGGGACAGCGTACGGGACACGACCGAGTACGCCAAGCCGTCTGAGGTGAGAAGGGAGAGAAGACGAGAAGACACAACACACTTGCAAGCAGTGTTTATAAAAAGACGAACCGACTGTATTAATGGTTTGAAGACAAATGAGTCTTTACATGATCGGCTCAGTTTCTCTAATTTTTTATTTGATTTCTACTCTTTTAACCAACATATTACATTAATTTATAATTTTTTTATTATCATTTGCATTAATTTAAGAAACATCTAGATTTGTAATGTTTTCACATTTCATGGTGAGGACTTTCTCTAAAAGAAATATTTTCACAGAAGAGGTAATTGGAATAAGATTGTGCCTACTTCACTACTCGTATATCAAGCGCTTGCTTGTTTATCAAGTTAAAATTTATTATAAAATTTCTTGGATAGGCTCCAGCCCCCCTGCGACCCTGTATACAGGATAAAGAGGTATAGACGATGAGTGAGGTATGAAATGGAACACACGGGTCCTTGTTGTAATTTCAGATGTCTTTGTATTTTCTTCCCAGGGTGGCGATGTGATTAGTACGATACTGAGACGGGAGGTGACACACAATCAGAGGCAAGGCACATGTGCTGAGGTAAACACACGCCCATGAAACACATTTTTATCTCAGTTCTAGAATAACATATCTGAGAGCATTAGTACTACAATATTTGCTACCTGTATTCTCGCTTCTTTGTGTTACTTTGTTTGTTCAGCATTTCAGCATCCCGAACGCAAACTGTACCTCAGATGCAGACTGCACCCCGGGCGAGCTGGACTTTGACAGCCACGGTGAGGATTCAAGGACTAAACAAGGACTGATTAATATGTATATCAGAGATTGTTCAAACTGTAGTTAAAAAACAAAAATAAATCATAGACTTTTTGATCTAGAGGGAAATATTAGAAAGATATTCTTTTTTTTGGGGGGGGGGGGATTTTTTCCCCCGATTTTCTCCCTCATTTAGTCGTGTCCAATTCCTCCCCGTCACTAGGGGGCTCCCACATTAAGGCTACTACTAACACTCAGCCGGGAGGGCCGAAGACTATCACATGTTTTCCTCCGAACCACGTAACGCCAGCCGACCGCATCTTTTCAAACTGTTTGCTCTCGCACCGTTGGGGGCGGCGTAACACACTCTATCCGCTCCCTCTGTTGCGTGAGTTTACAGACGCCCCTGATTGGCTGTAGAGCCGTGATTAATGTAGGAGCACTGAGTACCTCTCATCCCGCCCCTCTGAGAGAGCTCTCTCAGAGCTCTCTCTAGACCTCCAGCTGCAAGAGGTTACAGCACCAGCCGGGATTCAAACTAGCGATCTCCGGATGACAGGGCGAGCGCTTTTACCACTGCGCCACTCGGAGACCCCCAGAAAGATATTCTTATGTCTATAAATAAAATAAAAAGTTTTACCTGTACATTGGTACTGTAAAACCAGTTCTTTTAATGATATCTTTACATTGCGTACACTGGAGAACCAGAAACTAGTCTGTCTGTATATCTGTCTGTATATTTGTATGTCTGTCCAACCAGACTTTGTCACAGCATCACACGAAACTGGCTAGACAGAATTTAATGAAACTTTGGCGGTATTTATCTCAAGTAAAATCTGTGCCATACATTAAATCAAAATGTTGTGTAAAATGTTGTGTGATTATATAAACAGTTATGACCCAAATTTAATAATCTACTTTAAAATAAGCTACTAATGCGCTACTTATTCAACGTAAACAAACACTTGCACCAATAGATATTAATTAGAAAAGATAAACTGAATATTTTTACTGGGATTAGTTCATATTTTCACTTTGGCTGAAATAACAACGCTGAAGTGGTAGGAGTGAATTTTATGTGGTATAAGTGTATAAGTGGTATAAGTGAATTTTAACATGCTGGAGTCGTTTTAAAAAAACTCCCATCTTCATCTGATCTACTTTTCCGATTTCTCATCTGTGATTCACTCTCCGTTTAGCGAACAGGCAGTGTATTTGTTTGACGACGAACGAAGTACATTTTAGTGTAAATAAGGCATAAGATATTCAACCTTACAGAATGTGATTTCTTTGTATAAATAAGTTCGACAGAGAGTTCTGCCATACAGAAAGACTGACATGTACTGTACGTGGACGAAGCTCATCAGATATTTTTTTTAAATATCTAAAAACCTAGAGCACTATAATTAATAAAATAATGTTGATAATAATTTGCTATGATTTCCAAATAACACAACTAAAATATCACACACGCCATTTCCATTACTATTCCATTTCTATTTAAATACCCACTTCATTTCCACACTAAAATTTCTATATTTTTCTATATTTGTACAGGATCATTTCCTCTCTATTTTTGTACAGCTAGGTTTTCTTTTATTTTTCTTATATTGTATATGTATTCTACAGGTATATTATTCTTTTTTATTCATATTTATTTCCTATTAATGATCCTTTATTTTAAGGTCACGGGCGGTCGTTTAAGCATTTCACTGCTTATCGTACTGTGCATGACAGTATTTGTGACAAATCAAATTTGAATTTGAAATTTGATAATGCTTGGTAGGATCCTTAGAAAAGTTGTACAGTTGTAAAAAGATTTTTTTTTTGCGGGGTGGGGGGGGGGGGAATAAGAACCTTCAAAGATCTCAAAAATGTCTAAGGAACCCAGGTTGACCATCTCCTTTCATCACAGGTCAGAGAACAGGACACTGTGTGCCTTACTACAATTACACCTTTAAAACCTGCGAGATCAAAACCTGGTGTCCGATCGAGGAGGCCGCTGCAGAGATGTAATTACGATACAGAATGCATATGATAGATTTTTAAATGCAAATCAATGTAAAAATGTCATAAGTCATTATTGTGCTACCTTTATATTATATACAGAGAGCCGCCACTGGAAGAAGCCATCAACTTCACAGTCTTCATAAAGAACGCCATTCATTTCCCAAAATTCAAAGTGCTCAGGTGAGTCTTACTAATGTGGACTTCCCACTAATCACTCACTCACTACTCAACTATACCACTTTATCCTGTATTCAGCGTCACACGGGGCATGGAGCCTATCCCAGGAGGCTTAGGGCACGGGGTGGAGTACCCTCCCTGGACAGGGTGCCAATCCATCACAGGGCACACACATATACACACACTCACAAACTACTGGCCAATTTTGGGAAGGCCATTTAACCTAACCTACATGTCTTTGGACTGTGGGAGGAAACCGGAGTACCTGGAGGAAAGCCACCAAGCACGGGGAGAACATGCAAACTCCATGCACACAGAGACGGGAATCGAGCCTGGCCGGGAACGAACCCGGACTCATGGTAAAATCAAACCATCCCCAGTTGAGCAGTTTAGAGGGCTTGTTGGTGCAGGCATTATGTTACAGAGGCACTGAGCTAACACTGAATTGTAAATGCACTTAATGTCTTTCTTTATACTCTATGTGTATACAGTCCTGCCATCGATTGTGCATCCATTTAAAGAATATGGGCAAAAGGTTCAACTTTCTTTTCCTCTTCTGTCAATTAAGGGTGAACATCAAACCGAGGAAGCTGAAGAAGCTCATGAAGTGCCATTACCACCCCGAGACCAACCCGTACTGCCCAGTGTTTAGACTCGGTTACATAGCTGACCAAGCCCGAGAAAAGTTCAGCGAACTCTGCAAAACCGTGAGTCTTATTTTCATGAATTAAGCATTAATTTTATGTTATTTTATTTATCTGAGAATATACAAGACTGAAAAGAGCTTTGTAAAGAAATTCAAAGGAATTCACTCACACACTCCAGGTGACATGAGGATGCTTAGCGGTTAGCACTGTCGCCGTTCGCCTTCAGGGTCCAGGTTCGATTCTCAGTCAGGTTCAAGTCCCGTCTCTGTGTGCATGTTTACAAGTTTATGTGTTCTCCCCGTGCTTGGTGGGTTTCCTCCCACAATCCAAAGACATGCAGGTTAGGCTAATTGGCGTTCCTGAAAATTGCCCGTAGTGTATGTGTGTGTGTGTACCCTGCGATGGATTGGCACCCCATCCAAGGTGTACCCTGCCCTAAGTCTCACCTGGGACAGGCTTCAGGCCCCCGCGACCCTGAATACAGGAGAAAATGTAACAAATCATCTACATGTACTTATCTACACTACAATGTAAACACACTGCTAATAATGCAGTCGTTTTTATAAAGAAATTCTTCGCGTGGCCTCCGAGTGGCACAGTGCTCATACTATCATCTGGAGATCGCGAGTTCGATTCCCGGGTGGTGCTGTAACCTCTCGCAGCCGGAAGTCTAGAGAGAGCTGATTGGCCGAGCTCTCTCAGAGGGGAGGGATGAGAGGTACTTAGTGCTCCCACATTAATCACGGCTCTACAGCCAATCAGGTGCGTCTGTGAGCACGCGCAAGCGGAAGGAGCGGATAGCGCTGTCCTCCGAGTGTGTTACTCCGTCCACAATGGTGCGTGAGCAAGCGGTTCGAAAAGATGCGGTCGGTTGGCGTCACGTGGTTCAGAGGAAACACGTGATAGTCTTCGGCCCTCCCGGCTGAGTGGTAGTAGTAGCCGTAATGTGGAGCCCCCTAGTGACGGGGAGGAATTGGACACGACTAAATTAGAGAGAAAATCAGGGAAAAATTAAAAGTAATAATAATTCCTTGCGTCTGTATTAAGACACTTTTGCCTCTTCCTCAGGGGGGAGTGATCGGAGCGTTCATCAACTGGAACTGCGACTTCGACGTCGATCCATCGGAATGCGTTCCTACCTACTCATTCCGGAGGTTGGACCTCAGGAAAACCCTGATGAGCTCGGGTTACGACTACAGGTACAGAACTCGCACAGAGCTTAATATTCTTTAAATATTCAATCCTTCTTTCTTCACTGTTTGCACTTCGTGACATCAGATTGAACATAATTTGAGGGGTTCGTTCTTGATCATTTTTTTTTTCTCCACGCAGGTTTGCTAAGTACTACTACAAGGACGGAGTGGAGTACAGATCACTTATAAAAGCGTTCGGGATTCGTTTGGATGTCATCGTACATGGGCATGTAAGATCAGATTACTGAAAAGACTTTCTTCGAACTAGACATGGCTGTAGTGAGATATTACAGTATATGAAATGCTTGAGGCAAGATAATTTGAAATGGTGGTGTTTTTGTTATAATTTTTTTATTTCCTGCTATATTACATGGCTGTTTGTATTGTTGCTGCTTTTGGGATTTTTTTATAGGATAAAATCCCATTACATGCTATATGCTGGATACACAGGGAACAAGCAAATGCTGTCAGATGTGTAGAACCTGGCTTTGCATACATGAGAATGAGTTCTTTTTTTAAAAAATCTCACTCACTCACTCCCTCAACGTCTGTAACGCTTCATCCTGTATACAGGGTCATGGGAGGCCTAGAGCCTATCCCAGGAGACTTGGGGCATGAGACGGGCAATCACTGTGCTGATCCATTCCAGGGCACACACACACACACAGACATTAACTAACACACTCATTCACACACTACAGGCAATTCGGGAAAGCCAAATAGTCTATTTTGCTTATCTTCGGATTGTGGGAGGAAACCCACCAACCACGGGGAGAACATGCAAACTCCATGTACACAGACCGCAAGGCGGGAATTCAAACCAGACCCTGGACGTGCATGGCAACAGTACTACCTAACCGTCTTCGATACGATACGATACGATACGATACGATACGATACAATACAATACAATACAATTAGTGCTTTTCTATATATAATCTAGGTAACTTCTTAAATGTCTTGAATCTTTTGTTAATGCAATTTTTGTTTTTTTTTTATTGCTCTTATGTGTCAAAATGATTTAACAGGCGGGAATCGAAACCAGACCCTGGAGGTGCAATTCGACAGTGCTAACCACCAAGCCACAGTGCAGCCTTCCTTTCTATCTAATATTGTTAATTATTGTTTTTAGCCCAATTTTGATTCCAGAATCCATGCTGCATCTGTCTAAAACCTTAAAAAACCTTTGATGCTTGGTATGATCCCAGCCAAAAGACTTAAGAAACTAAAACTCTTACACGCCTCCATATTTGTGGTTTAGCAGAAATGGTGTCTTTTATTCCAATGCAAAGGTAAGATTCATAAAATCCAAATCCTTGGGAATTTTTTATTAATTTATTTTTTACAAACTTGTTTTTTTATTTCTTACCTAGCTGGACAATTTCAAACCCAGAACCAGCGTTCATATTTAAGCATTCACGGCCTGGTGATGCACCTGAATGCCAGCAAAAAAAATTTGCTGTACTTTAAGAAGTATAAAACATTTCCAGATGTGCTTATGTAGGAAAACAATCAACATCATCTGGATAAAAAACTAAGTAATTTTTTTTACATCAGGCTACAAAGCACAACCCTATCTTTGAGTATTTTTAATATGAAATAAAATCACACCCATAAATGTTTTATGACATGAAAAAACTTTATACATGGAAACAATTACTTGAACTACTAGAATTCCCATACTGTATTATACTGTAGTATATATACATTTTATAGAAGATTGCTCTCCATTATTTACATTTGTTCCAGGCAGGAAAATTTAGCCTGATCCCCACCATCATCAATGCGGTCACAGCCATGACGTCTGTGGGAATAGTAAGTTTCGACATTATGTTTTATAAACTCATATCCAGGCTTAAGTGGTGAAAACTCGTCTAACATTTCCGCACTCTCCGTTATCTCTAGTGCTCCATCATCTGTGATTGGATCATGTTAACGTTTATCGATAAGAATGAGGTCTACAGTGGAAAGAAGTTCGATGATGTAAGTAGAACCTTTAGAACTTGAACCAGAGACAGTGAATATGTTTATCTGAATCAGAACTCATGGGGTGGTAAACCACAGGAATGCTTTTTTCATAGCTAATCGGTTTGAATGTATACCATTCTCTGTAGGAATTGTAGATGGAAATATGGGTTGGTTTTTTTCATTATTATATAACAGTTCACTCCGATCGAGTGGTGATAATAGAGCGCGACATCGCTGTGACTATTATGCATCACTCCGCGTCATCGGTGTTCTAATAATTACAGTGCTGATTACACTAGCATGGTTGAGAGTAGGTCTGTACGGTCTGCCGTGCTGGAAAGACGAGAGAGCAGCTGCCTTTCAGCAAGAAAAACACATCTGATAACTTTATTTCATCTTAAACAAACACTTAATTCGAAGTCTTCTTCTAAGTCGTTCCGAATCTCCTCTGAACCGTCCGTGTTGTTCTGTTCACGGCTAATGTGCGCTACAAAGCTAATTAGCTCCTAACGCAAGGCTGAATCCCAAATCCCTCTCGAACACCTGATCAAGGCCACTACTTTGTGTTTGTAACAAGGGATTGTGCACCCTACATACTGTAGCACACTAGCTTTCAGTTTCACTCGATTTGGGATTCAACCCCAGAACTTAGACAATAACTGATATTGTGTGGAATAAGCGTAAATATGAAGTAAATCTTGTAAGTTTCTCATGATTGTCCGCTCCTCCATGGTTTATTCTCCTCACACCTTATGGCTGCATAGTACCGGTAATCATTTAAAACCTTAGTTTTCACCCATGTTAATTACGCTAACTGTCCCTGTCGCGGCTAGTTATTTCTGCCAGAAGTGTCGGCAGACAAAAATAACTGGTTGAATAAAAAAAAAAAAAAACTGATCATAATCTGTTGATAATAAATAATGTTTGTGGAACTGCTGTATAAAAGCAATATCACACTCTCAGGTTGTGCTGTTGTGCTGGATATCAGCACGGCTGTGATATCTTCAGTACTCAGACAGCGCCCTCGTGCTCATCACAAATTTGTGATAAAAATTTTATTTGTCACATACACAACTTTATACAGTATGATGTGCAGTGAAATCAGCCGTGCTGATATTCACTACAACAGCACTTCCTTCTATGTGATATTGCTTAATTATTATTATTTAGCAAAATTAATCAGCTACTGATACAAATCATCACCGTGTTGCACTTAACCTGCATCTCAACAATTCTGCCTTTGATGTACAGTATGATGTCATTAATTAGAAATATTATTTATTTTTTGTTTACTTAAAAAACAAACAGGTTACCAAGAACCCCAACCCACCAGTCATCACCGAGATCTCTCTCACCAGCTACGGCTCCAACCACTCTGACCTCTCAGACGGGGTGCCACTGTGAGACTCCGCCCCCTGTCACCCTGGACTACTGGTGCAAAAAAAAAAAAAAAATTATCATATAATCCAGAGACTCTGAGAAAGCTTCTGTTTCACCCTACAGCCACTCAAAATCTACATACGAGCTAACGTGAATAGACGAAACTCACATACTCGACAGCCTTGATGTTAATCTGATATAGGAAAGGCTGACAAAATATTAGGTATATATTGTACAGTAAATACAAGGTAGAGTTAAAGTTGTTGGAACTGAAAAAAAATCAAATAAACTTAAAAAAAAAAAAAAAAAACACCATACGCGCCTACTATGAATCTTGAAGTGATGTTTAATACAAATGTATGATGTTTCTTCTTTGCACATGCTCTCACTTGTTCACCAAATCTGATTTAAAGCCAAAAATAACAACAGCACCAACCGCAAGCAATCATCCTTCTTTTTTCCAACAAGGAAAGACGAGAAGGATTTTTTTTTTTTTACTTTTCAGAGAGAGAGAGAGAGAGAGAGAGACACATACACTCTCTTTCCCATAATCTGATAAGAAGAGCTCTTCCTGTGAGAAACGCTTTTGTAATGAGATCGAAGAGAAGCGCTGCTACATCACCCCAAGCCACGGCAAAGTGTGATTAATAGCAGCCCATCGATCGCTCCGAGCTCACACTTTTGAGGTTGATGGATCAGCCTTTGAAGAGACCGCGGCGATGTAGACAGGGCGGCAGACGGAAACCAGAGCCCACATCGAGACGAGAGCTTTTCTGCTGGTTTGTGCTTAAGAGGTTGGGTTTCTACCACTTCCTAATTGGTGATTGGTGTCGACGGTTCAAAACAGGACAATGATCTGATCGTTACAAACGATTGTTTCCTCTTGGGTAAGCTCAGATGACATCGATGCACAGTTCTGATTTTTTTATTTTTTAAGGCGGGGCTTTAAGCATAATCATAGCTTAGTTGTCACTTAAGCGTTCGTTCCCAAATCACAGATCGATTGTGCAATTCCGTACCCCATTTTATGAGTACAGGTTTGCTAAATGGTAGACGGTATGTTTATCAATCTGGGGTGGCGGTGGTTGTGGCAGCTTAAGGACCTGATTTGTATAGGTCATCAGTTCGAGCCCCAGCTGCAGGATTGTGAGATATCCACACTATTCTGCAGATTTCCGGTCAGGGTATTTAAGCAGGGTCTGAAACTAGACCTCAGGAGATTGCTTTAGGAATAAGACAGTAATGTGATAAGGGGAGAGTGGAGTGGCACAACTGTCTGCGAAAAATTATCTGTGCTTTTCTGAGCATTTCTGAGAGTCATGAAGCATGAAGCTAATATGGCTTCAGCACAAATAATAATTGAACTTGAACGCCCCTCATAAATACAATAAGTTGGCATTTAAGAGACAACAAAATCCATCCGACTTTCTTCAATACTTTTTCCCCTGAACCCTCACATGAATTCATAAGAGAATGCAAATAAATAACACAAGCCAAGGTTTTATTTCCTATTCAAAATGCCATAAACACAACATGTACATTATCACTGTTTAGGTAAACACTCGACCTAAATACACTTAATACAAAATAGATTTGTTACATGTACAAAAATCTGTTTGCTTTTTTTTTAATCATACGTTTCTAAGTGCTACAAAATCTCTAAATACACTCTGATCATTTGCAATTATTTCACACACACCCACATACACACACTAGCTGTTCATCCTCAGGATCCAGTCGATGGTCTCCAGCAGGAAGTTCATGTTGTAATGTGCAGCGATGCTTCTGAACACGTCGACCTGCTCTGTGAAGCTCTGAGAACACAACACAGCAATAAAGAAAGAAAAAATTTAATAACTATTTAAAAGAAAAATATATATTTTTAAAAAGGTAAAAATAAATTAAATTTACACTGCTAGACAAAAATTATGTGAGAAATCCTGTATTAACGCTAAAAATTAATCCATTTTTGATATTTTTTTTAAACCATAAAAAGTGTTAAAGTTGAACTAGAAAACTAAAAAAAAAAAAAAGATGTAAACAAGTTGTTTAAATTTACTTAACCCAAAAGCTGTTTTATATATTTAAAAAATATATTCATCTATAAATCTCAACTAATTAAATAACTAAAATAATGAATAATATTCCAGAGTAAAAAGAGGTATTTTTGTAAAAAAAAAAAAGTGCAGAAATATAAAATTTTAGTTTTTATTACAATTTAATTATGTTTATAAATATTGTCTGTTGAAAGAAAAGGTAGAAGGTAAAATGCTACTGCAAATGAGTGTTGAACAGTTGTAAATAATTTAATAACATTTAAAAAAAAAAAAAAACACCCATAAAGACGTTAAAAACGTTGAATTTTATTTTGCTCCGCACTCTTTTAATTTCATTTGGGGGGAAAAAAAAAATCTTTAAACGTCAAATGCTAGTTCTGATGAAATCAGAACTAGCATTCTCAATTCTCAAATAGAAAGATGATATAAAACTATTATAATTTTGTAATTTAAAAATCTTTAATTTTGTAATTCACAAACATTTGATTTCCAGAAGGATCAAATTAATGACTTTATTAAGCAAAGACAATAACTAGGGAGTTTAAAAATGACTGGAATTGGGTTGAGAGCTGACCAGTGCTGTATAAACACCTAGGACAATGCTGACCCTCAAGTTAATGACGATTGATCATTAGACTGGCAGGTTTAAGTGGTTAACATAAAATAAATAAATAAACAAACTTTGATCTTTATCAGAAGATAATATTTTTACAGGCTAACGCTCCTACTTAATACTGGATGCTTGATCTTGCAGGAAACAATTGTAGACTGTATAATTTCTAGTACTGAACAATAATTATCCTCAGGACGAACCTTTGTGCTGAAGGTGAGCTTGAAGTCCCCTGCGCAGCTGCAGTACAGAGGCATGTTGGCTTCCTTCACCCCTTTGCATTTTGCACACTCCTGTACACGGATTACAGCACATCAGTTCACCACAATACAGAACAGGCGTGTTCAAGTCAAACCAGGACTTTTGACCAACAGAACACAGTTATGAGAGTAAAGACTCTATATAATCCCAGAGTTTCACTAGTGCTTGGACGCATCAAGGTAGAAAGTTTTCTTCACGAAGTCCCGGTTTGACTTGAACGCCCTTTCCTATCTACTGTAGCTGTACACTATATATAGGTGTATTGAGAACCTCTCTTACAATAATACTTCTTCCCGCATGCAGTAAGAAAATACTGGAGGATTTAAGTACACTAGAAATCTGTATCGAGCAGCTGAGGAAAGCTGAGCTCTGGCGTCTGCACCCTGATGCCTCTATAATCACATTTCTGACCATATGATCCCAGTGATCCCAGACACATGGCTGCCTCTCACCAGGTCCTGCAGCGTGTAACTCATCAGCTTCTTCTGCAGAGCCTCCACTAGCGCCATCTCTATGGCGTCGGTGTCGTACTGCGCCTGGCAGTTAGAGCAGAACCACTGCGGTAACACTGAGCCGTCCTACAGAGCAGGAACACCGGATGAGTAAAGATTCCTCGGATATTTTTCATACGCAAGGTCACCGTGAGCAGAGCAGAGAACGCACCTGGGCCACGGAAGGGTCCTTGCAGAGATCCAGGTCTCGACAGTAGTTGCACTGGTGGCAGATGACCTCGGGCAGGATGTAGGAGTTGCACGGGTCGCGGAACTGAGCATCCTCGGAAAACTCGCCGACGTCCACCAGGCGCAGGAGATCCCGCTTCAACTTGTTCACCTGGTTCACGATGTTAGCGTCCAGCGAGAGGACCTTTCGGAGAAAAGATTGTACAAACTATGGTTATTATTGTTCACAAAAAAACTGCAGTTCAATAAAAAGTCAGGATCCATAGGCTGGTTTTCCTTGTGATACATCTTTCTATATGATATTTTTCTTATTCTTAGACCGAAGGTGGAAATGAATACATTTGCAGGGCCATGCTGTATAGATGGTTTACATTAAATATGTTGAGGTAAAATACTCTGTAATGAAGAATATATACATAAATAAAAATTAAAAAAAATGAATGAATTGTGTACGTTACAGTCAAGCATAAAAAAAAGAAGAAAGGAAAAAAAGATGCAGACAAGGTGTTCCAAAATAAACAAACAAATAAATAAATAATCTTTTGGGTTAAGAAGATGAATGTATAAAATTTAAATAATAAATAAAATAAAACAAATAAATAAACAAACAAACAACAAAAAAGATTTCTTATTTTAAAGCAAGTTGTTCATTAGAATTAAAAAAAAAAAATGTATTCGATAACAAAACGTCTCACTTTTTATCCCTTTATAGTGAACCCGTAAAAAAAAAAACCTTAATTAACTAAATTATAGATCTCGTATAACACTTGCAGCAATTACCTTTTGTTTATATATATATAAAACATTCAAGATGTCAAATGTTTTCATTAAATCTTAAAATAAAATCTTAAAGAACTTAATTGTTAAATTAGAATGCAATAAACATTTCCACCCAATTCATTCACAACTGATCAAAGGATGATGAAGGTGGTACTGACCTTGTTCGTATAAACACTGATGAATGAATGAGCTATTTTTAAAAGAATTTTTCCAAGAAATTTAGTGAAACAAAGTATGAGCATTTATAATTGATCCACATTATAAAGTTCTAGTCCTGATATTATTTGGCCTGTTTTGTTAATCATAGTGGGCTGGTTCAGAGCTGGGCCTAGGAGAGATTTTCTCAGTGTAATCCGGCAACCCTGGAGTGCACAAGAGAGAGTCTGAGCGAGTGGCAACACTGATTGTGCATGCAGAAGAGAGAGAGTCTGAGCAAAAACTCAGTGATCCGAATTGGATCAACTACGGTCCGGTACATCCCAACTATAATTGTCTGCTTGTGGAGAACTTTTCATATCTACTGTTACACACATTTTTTAATCGTGCATATGTTATAACGAGTGCATCGATGGGAATCCAAAACCGTCTGAGAAAATGATGTCATCACCTTTTGACTCATGTTATGGCACACCCTTGCAGACTTGTGTGTCTCTGGGAAAACTGTGTGTGTGTGTGTGTGTGTGTGTGTGTGTGTGTCATCACCTGACAGACATATTTGATGAACTCCAGCGCGGGGTTGTTGAGGGGCAGATGTGACCCCGGGAGCACGGGGAACATTTCCGAGGGTTGAGCCACGCTGCGTGTGCCACACACCTTTTTCTGGATCTTCTGCGTGATGGTGAAGATGTTCTGCGTGAGCTCGCTCGACACGTACTCCTGAGAGAAGGTGATCATGCCTGCACGGACATGGGAGTGAGTCTAAAATACAATACACGAATACAGACGCAAAAGCGATTATTCTTTCTTTTGGATTTAAAGTCATTTCCGTTCTCACCGGGAAGTGCGCTCACGTCACCGGCAGGCTGCTGGGACGCTTGGCTTCCGCCCCGCCTCTTTATGGGCGTGGCCCCAGGAGCGTTCCTCCTGAGCTCCTCCCTCATGCTGTGATACACCGCGGCGATGTATGCTGTCGAGACGGAACGCCACCAGACCAAAATAGTTTTACAACAAGTAAAAATAAAATAAAAATTCCAAAAAGGATTTTTAAAATTTTTTTATAATAATTACATCACCACTTACCTGAAATGATCATAAGGAAGTACTTCTGACAGGACGCAGCCTGAGGCAGGTAATGCATGATGTTCCAGCTGCTCTCAATCAGATCCTCCACCTCATCCTCATCTCGCTCTTCCTCTTGCTCATCATCCTCCTCCTCCTCCTCCTCCTCGCTGCCCTCATCCTCTCCTTCCTTGTTTCGCTTCTTTTTCTTGTCTGTGTCGGTCTGTTTAAAAAACAAAAAAAACAAAAAAAACACCAAGAATGAAATGTCAGTGCTAAATTACACTGTTAATGATTATTTATTACTCATTGTCTAATTAGAATTATTACACAAGGTGCGTTCAAGTCAAACCGGGACTTTTACGAACAAACATTTGAACAGCGTAAACGTTTTAAAGACGGCCATGCATCCGTGAATGATGATAGCTCGGAGCCCTCTGCGGTTTTTCCCGAGTAGAACGCCTGATTTTTTCAAATATACATACAACTCGTAGCTAACTTGAGTGAGAGACGCATACGTTCGTGTGAACTGTACAAACAATCGTTCACCAACACCACTTGCATGTTACAGGAAGTTATTGTCGCATCTCCTGTTCAGTCTTGACCTCACTTCAAGCCATTTCCACCTGTTTGGGAGGTCCTTGGAGGCCGGCGTTTCCGCAGGCAGTCCGATCATGGCTCCGGCGTACAGAGAAAAACTTTATATCTGAGCATTAGTGAAACGCTGGAGCAAGTGCATTAGGGATTATATACAGAAATAAAGGAAGTTTTTACTCTTATAAATGTGCTTTATTCTGCGCAACCAGAGGTCCCGGTTTGACTCGAACAGCGACTGATGATCTCCTGGTTCAGCCGATCAGTTCATCATTATACAAGTACCCTCGAATTAAAAGAGACATTCGGCATACCTCTCCGTACATGACGCTGGAGGGCACTTTGCCTTTCACGCCTCCGTAGTTCGCTGGATCCATCCACAGCAGAAACTCCCAACATCTGGAAAAGGTGATGGACAGAGAGTGGAAGATCTCCCGGGAATGAATGCTAGAGAAAAAGATAAAATAAAAGTAAGCGCGTTTCCATTTTATTATAAGTTTTTTTTAAAAAACAGAATCTTTGCAACCATCTTGGAGGGTGCCAATACTTATAATTAGTTAAAAAAATTTTTACAACAAAATGATAACAGATCCAACAGGGTATTAACGAAAACCTGTAATGAACTGTATGATCTGCCTAAAGCTGATATTATACAGTAAGCGTAAATATTGGCACCCCTGTGGAACATGGCGAGAGAATGACCTCTGACCTGTTGGTGATGTACTCCACGTAGGCAATGGCGTCGTCGATGCGCCGTTTCTTCGTACTCAGGATGATGCGGTTGAAGTTCCCGTAGACCACAGAGGAACCGAGGCGCTTAAACTCAGCAACCAGCCTGTATATGCAAAAGTGTGAGAGAAATCGCAGAGGGAAAAGAGGTATCATCAAAAGAAAGATCAGAGACGGGTGAATCGTTATGGTGTATTTCTCAGTCACTCACTGGAGGAAAATCTTCTTCATCATGTTGAGCAGCGTGCGGTGCAGCGCCGGGTCGTACAGGAGCGAGCTGGGGGAGCGCAGCCAGCGGTAGAAGTGCATCACCTGATTATCCGCGTACACGTTATGGTACTGTGTGATCTCCCGCACCCAGCCGACCACCATGCTCTTCAGGATCCTACACACACACACACACACACACACACACACACACACATATACATATACACACACATATACACACACACTATCAAGTCTGTCACAGGTACACCCTTGCTTAAATGCTTTTATGTCGTACTGTATATGGAACATGCATCAGGTCTCACACACACACCTGAACGTGTTGGAGCAGAGCGCCGTCTCGTCGTAACTAGCCACGGTGGTCGCCCCTTGGTTTCCTGACATCATGTCCTCCAGCGACGCGTGCTGAATGACATCAAAACTCACGCCCATGCTGGCTCCGCCCTCCATGTCGTTCACGTGCTGCGATTGAAGGATGGTGTTCACCGCCAGGCTCTGAAGGTCCAACTCCACGCACACTACATTAAAACAACTCCATAGTTAAGAAGAGCAATCCTAACTCAAAAATGGATTTCACTCGGTTCGCTGTTCCGATAAGAACCTGTGGAGAAGCATCCCGGAGCGTTGATCTCCACCGAGCCCCGCTCGTCGCTCTCCATCACCAGGCGGCTGTCGTCGGCCTCCTTGCCCCCGAGGTCGGGTCTCGCCGTCGGTGAAAGCCACAGTACGTGGTTGTGTTTACGCAAGTGACGGGCCAGAAAGAGGTCCGAGCCAAATATGGAGATGTCCTCGGGGAGGTTCCCTACGGGGAGGTGGTAATACCTGCGGAGCCGCGTGAGTGATAGGAAATAAATCAAACATGAAAAAAAAAAAAAAAAAAAAATTCTCTTCTCGCATCCATCCCCTTAGTGCACACTGCCACTGGATAAATAATTAAAATGATAAATAAAATGCTGCTGCATTTTCCATATAGGAACAGGTAGCTCTTGTCCCCCCCTTAATACGGACAACAGTAAAAACAGTATTTGTATTTGGGCTATGTGTGTTAAAATTTGGTTAATCTGAATTAAATTTAAATATCTGAAATCATTTAAGTTTGACAAGGATGCCAAAAAAAAAAAACAAAAAAAAATTAAAGCTGCAAGCAGCGATGATCGGGCCCAAGCACGGCGSCWCCGCCACCCGGGYRCATMAGTGAGACGGTGGGCAAGGAGGGCACGTGCACTCATAGGGGAATGGGTAAAGGACAGACGTGACAGTTTGGGTTGAATGA
>QMIH01001068.1:8190-23261 GCA_003987875.1 Clarias batrachus
GGGGGAGCAGGTTTCAGAACCAGAAAGAGTCCGTAATCCAAGTTCGTAGTCGACAAATAAATCCAGAGGTCGGTAATGCAAAAGTCCGTGAGCATGAAAGTCCAAAAACGTGAAGCAAGAGCGAGGTCGAGAAAATAAAGCGAGGTCGGTAACGTGAAAGCTAGGCATGAAAAAACGCTGGAATACTGGGCTATGGAAGGCACTCAATAATCTGGCAATGTGGTGGTGTCAGTGTGTGGTTTAAATAAGGAATGGAGATGATTAATGATGACTCACAGGTGTGTTGAGGTGGTGGGATATAAGGGACGGTTGGGAATGTGGAACAGGAGTGCTCATGTATTCATGACAGAGATGTGGCTTGGTAGGTCGTGACAGTGGGGTGATGTGCTCCTATCTTCTGGTTCTCGTGAGCTGCATTTTGGACTAACTGAAGTTGTTTATGCACCTAGTTGAACAACCAGACAGCAAGCCGTTACAATAGTCCAACCTAGATGAAAGCATGAAGTAGTTTTTCTGCATCATTTAGTGACATTTAGTCATATATTCCTTATCTTGGCAATATGTCTGAGGTGAAAGAATGCTATACTGCTATACTGCTATCTATATGTGCTTCAAATGAAAGACTGGAATCTATAATCAAAATTACAATAATTTTGAGAGCTTATAAATAATTTATTCTTTGTTGTCACTATTCAGGTAAACAGCAAGTGTGCACCTTACCTTTAGCCATGGTAGCACAGATGTGCCGGACGATGGAGTCTCTGATGATCACCGCGTACCATCGTGTACGAAGGGGAGCGAAGGTGTTCAGGGTTGAGGTTTTGAAAACGGGTGGCAGCGGTGTGGGATAGGTCCTCACCTGGGGCCTGGCACATGTCTTCCACTGCTGCTGCATCCAGGCTCTGTGGTACCCCTAATAGGATACCTAATAGAAACTTTGCTCAAAAACAAGAAAGGACAATCGTAAAGAATCCAGCAAAAATCATTGTCCAAGCGAATAATTCCACACAAAAACCAAGGACAGTTTGTAACAGCCACCTAATTTGTTACCCTTTTAAGATGACCATTCCTGATAGGTGTGTGTGTGGAGCAAATGCGCATGCGTGTACACAAGAGTGAGAGAGAGAGAGAGAGAGAGAGAGAGAGAGAGAGAGAGAGAGAGATGGTCGCTCTGCTTGTGAGTTCTTTTCTTGTTTTATCTCTCTATTTTTCTGTTGGTTTTTGTGGCGTTGTCAAAGAGGTGTATGGGTTCCTTGGTATGTGCCTTCTCTGCCTGTATGGTATACTGACCAAATATAAAACCGTTAACATCTGAAAGCTGTGCAGAGTGGTTTCTTTTTGTGTTCACCAAAGTTCACCTTGACCGGGTAAGCCTCTCCCTGGCTGCCGTCWCAAGTTGCAGTCCAAAGCAAGCTCTAGTCCCAGTTCAGAAAATCTGTTTAAGAGTCCAGAGACTCCTGAGAAGACAAAAATAGTTTTAAAAGTCTTGAGACAAAAACATCAAAAACACGTCCAAAAGTTCCACCATGAAATCGATTGCGGCAACGTACAAAAAGGAGTCATGAGACATTGCTGTATTTCTTTCCTTGCCGCTATTACACTCTCCCATTTTCCACGCACGCACCTGGACCAAAAACTGTCGTTACTTCTGCCTTGTTGCAYTTCAGCCCTGCCTCACATGGACACAGTTTTTTTTTTTAAACCCTTCAAAATAAATGTACTTTTATACCACCACATGTGCCTTGATCAATTCTGTCTCGGAGATCTACAAACAATTACTACAAGAAWTGAGAATACCTCCTTCCCAAGTGGGATGGACACCATCTYGCCCTAATTGGTTAGCTTTGCCTTCAAAAGGTTCTCCAATTTTCTATAAAGCCCATACAGTTTTCAGGGCCCCACTTGTACATCCAGCAGTTCAGTGACCATAACCAGCTGTAAGCTATGTTGCATCGGGACATTCTTTCCATTAGCGTCAGTAACGTAATAATCTCTCAGTTATTTTTCCCATGTGCCTTTGTGGGGAAAAAGAGCACTCTTTTCTGGGGTTGTTTATTTTATTATTACAGTACTATTTCAATACATATTGCTAGCCACTGTAGCAGTGACTATAAACTACTGAAACCACACATTTTTAACCAAGTTTTTCAATTATTATTTTTATCATTTAAAAAGTCACAGCTCCCCTTAAAATAAAACCTACAAGCACAGTAGAGCAGCTATTTATGCAATTGTAAATCTTCTTTATCCTTATCCTTCTTTATCTTTATCCATAAAACTCACCACAGTTGAAAGTTATTCACAATTCTCTTGTAAGGCCTACAAGGTTTCTAGTAAGCTAGCAGAGGTAGAAAGTAACAAAATACATTTACTCGCCTTACTGAAATTGAGTAGTTTTTTTGTGTACTTCTACTTTTTAAAGTACAGGAGAGAGACGCAGGAAAAAGGAAGGAGATTGTGATTTTGGTGGATTTCGTTGCCTATTCTGGTTTAGACTTTTTGCCTCCCATTGACTTTGATTATTGATGTGCCCCTTTGGTTTGGTTGGTCTTTGTATATATTTGTAGRTAATGTCACGAATATATACAATATATCCATAGACTGTATGTTTGTGCACTCACCAGTAGTAGGGGCATGGCTGCCATTAATTTTGGGAAGAGGGAATTTATTCACTGTTTTTGGTTTAGGGAGTCACGAACGGTACCTTTATTTTTGTTTTAATCTAGCTACTAAGTATAAATACCATTTTGTTTAAACTCACAGCTTTTCGCTCAAAAGTCACTGTGGACACAGGGGTGGGTGCCGAAATTATCCACAGCCAGCAGCTCGYAATCCCCTACCCTCCAGCAGTCACCGGCGCACGATAAAAGGTGCAACCCCGAGACCCCCAGTGAGTAGGATTCAGATGACGATGCTACTGATGCCTGTCTCCTCTCCCTCCATAGAGTCCGACAGTACCGAGAATTGGATGCACCGGAAACCACAGCTGAGAAGCAGCCGTACCAAGCCTACAGCCTCCGCTGCTCACCTGCGCCGCCGTCCGCCATGCTCTGCTCAGTACGCTGCCTACCCTGACCAAGAAGGCTGCATCTTCTGCATGACTTCACCTCYCTCACCCCCAAGGACCCCCAGCACCTAATAGCACTGTGTATGTCTGTGTGCTCACCTGCGCCACCGTCCGCCATGCTTGGCTCAGGATGCCGCCTCCCCTGACCAAGGAGGCTGCATCTTCTGCTTGACTTCACTCTCCCTCTCCCTGTGTATGTGTGATGGCTCGATCAAGGCTGTGTGTGTGTCGCTAAATTTTTTTGTCCCTTAATAAAATAAAAGAGCACCAATTTTCTGCATAACTGTGTCTTCTGTCGTCTGTGTTCTCCTGCCTTGAGTCTGTCTTGCGACACCCCCCCTCCCCCGAAGAGTTCCTTGAACCTTCGAAAGGACCACAGAGATTGAGGGAGACTGGAGCACAATCCTAGACCCACTATTGACTGGGGAGGCACAACGAGCATACTTTGCTCCCAATGCCCACTAGACGAGCCCATGCCCATCAAACCGAGCCTGAGCAGAGTCGCCTCCTCACGGGGACTTTAGGCTGATAGCAGCACTGAAAACAGCACCCCAGCACCCACCTCAATCATCCCGACCGGGGAACGGCCATGCGGGCCTCTCCCTATCACCTGCATTCATGGAGATCGACCCATGACCGTCGAGGATGGACTGAGGGAATAMACGATAAGTGCTGGCAGCGGGGCTAATTTACCTGTGCCTTTAATCCTAGGTAGAGACTGGTCCGGGCAGAACCTAAGGCTGCGAGGGGAGAAAACATCGGGGCAAGAAACATCACAGAGGAAATTCGCGATCGCTTTCACTGGCCAGGGTTAGAGGCAGAAGTGAGGAATTTCTGCCAGCAATGCCCTGAATGTCAAAAAACGGAACCTCCCGTTAATACCACTACCTATCATCAGCATTCCTTTCGAGCGGATTGGAAWGGACCTGGTCGGCCCACTACCTAGGTCATCGGAAGGCCATGAACACATCCTGGTCATAAGCATCGCGCCACCCAGAAGCCGTGCCGCTGAGAAAAGCAAAATCAAGAAACATTGTGAGACAGTTAATCGTGCTATTTAGTCAAATCGGCCTGCATGTCGAAACTGTTGGCAGACGTCTGCTGGCTGCTGCAGATTAAACAGCTCTGCAGATGTGTCTACCACCCACAGACTGACAGTTGAACTCAGATCGAAAAAGAATAAAAATAAAGAGCACCATTTTTCTGCATAACCGTGTCTTCTGTCATCTGTGTTCTCCTGCCTTCAATCGGACTTGCGACAGTCAAATACACAAATCATACACAGACTAATATAAAGTGAAATGCTTATACAACTGCAGAAGATCTAAAAATAAAAAAATAAATTAAATAAAAGTAATAAGAGAATTTTTACAAATTAGAATAACAATAAATAATAAATAAATAGTAGAATAAAGATATAATAAAATATAGAATAGTTGAAGTGGAATGTAGAAACCATGTCTACTGTACATTCTGGGCAAGACAATGTGAAGAATAATGTGCAAGGTTGCAGTTCAAAGTTCTGTGGTGTACAAAATGTGCAAATGCCATATGTAATGTGTGATGAGCAATGTGGTGGGTAGTGAGTTTGTTTGTGAGAAGCAGATCAGAGTGTTAAGTCCTACTGTATGTGTTGTGATTGACAGTCCATATAGCCTGCGGGAAGAAGCTCCTCCTCAGTTCCTTTGTTTGAGTATAGCATCTGAATGAATTGTTTCTAAATTAATTCATTATTAATTTGTATTTTCATTCTGGTAAAAATGACAAACATTTTAGATTCCTGCAGAAAACAAATTTATACTAGACTTGCACATTCATGTTTTTCACAGTTCCAACTTTAACTGTTACTTTGAAATACTGTTCATCACAGTATATAGATATATWGATACAGTATATAGATATATAGATATCCAGAATGAAAGTTTCTTAATTGAGTACTTAAATAGCATTTCAGAAACATACTTAGTACTTATACTTGAGTATAAAAAAATCTGTTTGTAATGGATTAAATTTTTAGGCAAGTAGTTGTTTTTTAACTTGAATATTGAGTCAGTATACTTACATTAAAATCAAGAGAACTTACRGATTGGGAGCCATGTTGCAGTAGCTCTACCACGGGTAACAACCCAAAAGCACGAATGTGTGAATAGGCACAAGAGACAAAGRTTTGAGAAACAGGTAACCTGAAAACTCTCATGTTCTTCAACACCAATTCTAGCCTCAGCTGATTCAATCTTATCTCCTTCTGAGTTTCCAGTTCCATAGTTGCTGTTATAGTAGCTGTTGAGCATTATACTGCTGTTGACTTAATTCCAGATCCAGATTTTAGTGCGAGCTGGGCTCCTATAATGATGCGCTTGCTCCAATGGGATCTATATGTGCTCCAACTTGGACCTTGTGCCAGCAAATCCTATAGATCACCTGAGTGTGAGTCAACACTTGCCTTGGGATGCTCAAGAATTATTCACTTTTTCAACAGCTTAGCATACAGCAGCTTTTTAATATATCACACTTACATATTAGCACTCCATAGCACTGAAGTCTGGTAAACATCAGTAAAACATCTGATCCACACCAGATCATCTGCATGATCATCAGCAGATCAAATTGTGAACTAAAAAATAATAAATTTATTAGTCATTTCTAAGATAAAAACTAAACACCCCCCCACCACAACAACAAACACATCTATGCAAAAAGTGCACTAAAAGTATGGGAGGGACTTCACCAGATGAGCCCCCAATTCTGTTACAATAACCTGCTGTCTGGCCACAACAGGGGGAAAAAAGGAAAAAAAAACATTATAAATTATTTTTTTAAAGGGGTAAGACCAATATTGTGTTTGTTTGGTAAGTTATAAATAAATTAAACAAAAATAACTATAAAAAGGAACAGAAATAATCAGTCTATAACTATGCAAAACCAAGAGAAAACTGTGTATAAATTAAAAACAAATGAATGGTAATACACAGAAAGTCTAGCAGAAAACCAAGGGGAAATCACATTGCTGGTTCAATCAACCAATCACAAAGCAGGAGAAAGGAACAAAAAAGGTAAAGCAGGTACAAGTCAGTACTACAAAAGTGGGCTGGACATAAAAAAGAAGTACGTGACATGCCCATCCCACTACTGGCAGAGACGCATGCAAGGCACAAAATGTAGAGGGGCACAAAAAATTATACACAATTTAACAATTATCTTTGCATTTAAAAAAATTACTTGAACTCAATTATTGTCATGATCTGACTGTTCCTACTGGCTAGATCGGCTGATGTTGTAAAATGCAGAGGGGCAGATAAACTTAAGGTGTCTGACAGTGATATATTTACAAAAACAATCAAACAATGCTCGACCCAGTTTCCCAGAACAAACTGCTATTTATAGAATCTTTAATGAACTACCTTGGTTCAGGTGAGCACTCTCATTACCTGACCGAGGTGCCTTCTGGGAAACTGAGTCGATCAACAAAAACTACAAAACAGACATACATGCAGTGTCCTCTTGTGGTGGTCCCTTACAATTATGGCAGCAATATGTGGTTTTCTTTTCTCTAAAGATGTCAATAGTCACACCATCATTGCTGCTATCATGTGCTTGTCAGAAGAGAGGCATTTATTTTTCAAGTTTGTGTATATTTTTGGGGCTTCTCTATATAGACACTCATACACATACACTCTATGTCGAAACAGGTGCTCATTTGGCCAGAACGTAAATAAGTCACAAAATGTAAATGTAAGGGAGAGGAGGAGACTAGGAACAATGGTGGGTGACCTAATAGTCTACGATTTTTTCCCCTATTTACATTACATTGGAAAGCTTAGCTATCTTGTGGTCTGAAAAAAAAAAAAAAACACAAGCAGGTGATTGTGATCACAAATCAGTGTCCTTGTTTGTGGCAATAGGATTTGCAGCTACAAGCATAATAAGACTCACAGAGTGGCAAACAGAAATACAATGTTGTCTTTAAGGAAAGCCTAAGTAGCTTATTTGTATTCCAGCCTTACTCCTCATGTGAGACCGAATAAAGAGAAGTGTCTATCTGTCAGTGTRTGTGTGCCAGTGAGTGAGAGAGAGAGAGATTGATTGATTGGTTTAGACCAATATAATACAGTAGTCTGGAATTTATATACTGAAAGAAATGCAACAGGAATTCCAGTTATATAAGTACAATATTTTACATAAGCAAATGTACATGGATGATTAAAAAAGAGAGCATATAAATCATTGCATCTTTTCCACTTGGACTGTTTGTTTTTCTGTGTCAACTGCTAAGAGAATGGAGCCCATAACCATCTGTTGCTTGTACATGTAATGATAGTAGTTAACTACAACTGTGTCAGTCTGTTATCACAACATCTAATGWAATGAACTTAAAATCACATGAAATCACATCTAATGTATTTCATCATCATCTTTTTTTTGTGTGAAATACAAAAGTCGGGGCTTCTTCCTTGAATCCAATAACTTGTAATTCTGCAAAATTATGGAAACTGATTTTGTAATGTTCATTTGTTTAGGAAATGCCCATGAGATATTCCTAGATGGTGTAAAGCTACCATCCCTTTTCTTATAACTGCACTGAGGTCCTTTGATTTGACTGTGTTGGTTTATCAAATGGGTGCTGTCAAATTAAACCTTTTTATGATGCCACAAAGAAGTTCCCAGCTATAATCAGTAATGATTGCTAAGTTGAGAGACCTTGGGCTGGGCAAGGAAGAAGGTCATTTGGGGACTTTTAATACTACTATGTTAATATTGTAAATACACTGAAAGTAACATGATATAAGTTTTTGAACTGGGGATGTTGGAGCAGTGAGGCAGCAGGTTGCTTTGAGGTAGCTACTGTGCCACCATGTTCTCTCTCCATTTCGATTTTCATAATTTTACATATCACCTAATTTAGCAGTGTTCTCTGGCGTTCACAGTATATTGCTGTTATATTGCTGCTGTTTTGTCTATCACTGTGAGGTATTACTTTCATGCGTATCACTGTTCTGAAATGTTCTTTACCATTAAATGTCTTGCCACTTGCCACTAATATTTACCCACAACAATTCATGTTTTTAATGGCAGATAATTTTAGTAAATAATAAATACATGTAACAAATGTATGTAGATGACTTATTTAGAAATGAAAAACAATAACTGCTCGTCAATAATTAATTAAATTATTGAGCAGTTTTTAATTAAGTTGGGAACTGCAAAAGACAAATTAGGTAGAAAAGCTCCAAGCAGACTAGTTGGCACTTAAGCAGTGATTATTAAAAAAAAAAAAAAAAAACACCTGTTCAGCCAATTTATTAGGTCAAGGCAAGTTCTGCAAAATGGCAACAGGTTAATGACGGTCTTCTCTGGTTAATTGTGTAAACTATATATAGTGAGGCATGACAGCTAGGAGCAAAAGTGTTGAGTCCTCAGTGCCATCTCTTAGACAAATCAGGTCAGCTCTTCAACAGCCAAGAATCATTCATATTGTTCTGCTGATGATTGCTCCATCTTCTTGCACATTTTATGTATGTGCAGACTCATTTATATGATTATGATTTTTCAAAATACATTACTAAAATGAACAGAAATGTGTGAGATATGTGTTGTCTGATGATATTTCATTAGCGAGTTGAGAAATCTTTTTTCTCCAATGTTATAGTTATCTGTTGTGATTATTATATATTCTTTGACAAAAACTGCATCTATGACATGTCTATACCTACAGAGACTCATACATGGCATACTACTATTGTACTTCTGTGTATGCTGACAGCTTTTTACCACATCTAGAATTAACCTTTTAAACAATTTGTCCTTCAAAAGATCTTTTGGTGTAACTTTTTCACATAGTCCCATTTATGTTTGAACAGAAATTTTTCCTTAATAAATGAAATCATTTAAAAAATGCATTTTGTTTTTACTAGGGTTATCTTTGTTTAACATTAAAATTAGTTTAATGATCTTAATCATTTTAAGAGTTAAAAATAAAATCACAAACACATTCACGAAGGGAACTAATATGTTTTTACAGTACTGTATGTGTTGGGGKTTACCAGGTGAGTCAGTGTGGATTTCTGTTGGCTTGTTGGGGTGATAAGCTAGTGTGGATACATTGTGGGAGGTAGTTAGGTTTTGGGTGGGTGAGGACTTTTTGTAAAGCATTTTGTAATGACAGTGCAATAGTGCCAGAGCTGACTTGCAGCAGGTAAGGACAGCAGAGGAAAGAACAGGTTACAAATATCATGATTTCAGCCAGTTTCTTTGCGCAGGCTGTGAATATGTGATCACGGATACCATCAAGGCAACCAGTTTTCGTTGCATTTACCCTGCTTAGGGCACCTTAAGGGGAAGAGTAAGAGTGACTTGTCATGACAAATCAGTTTTGCCCTGAGCATGAGCTCCATGTTCCATGTCTCCAAGTGAAGAAGAGTTTGAGCTCATTGAGGAGTGAACSATAGTTGGGTGGAGGCTCTGTGATGGATGGTTTAAAGTCAGTGATTGCCTGAATCCCGTGCCACATGCTTCGAGTGTCAGCAGAGTAGAAGTCTTCCTCAATCCACTGTTTCTGTTCTGTGTTGCATTCTTTGAGAAAAAGACAACCCTCTCAGTTTATCACAGTTTAGGGCTTATGATTGGGGGATGTTTTAATTGGTTAATGTGTGGTACCCAGTCTCCTCTGTTATTGTTGTCCAGAAYAGAGTTGGTTAATGTTGGTGTGTGAGTCTGCAAAAGCCTAAGCAGCAGTTTGTGAAAACTCCTGTAGAGCAGCATAAGCTGATTGTTGGTTTCACACATTTACACATTTACCAGAGAATACTTGGACAGCAGAAATAATGAAACATTTTTCACATTTTAAAATAATACCTAAATAATAATAAAATAACACATTATAAACATAGAAAAATATAGAAAAAAACTTTAGTTKTAAAAAAATTACATTATGTACAAATGATAAAACAATAAAATAAAATGTATGTGGAATATAGGAACCATGTCCAGACATGAGCAAGACAATAGGCAGAATGTGCAGAATAATGTATAAAGTCACAGATCAAAGTTCAGTGGTGTGCAAATGTAATGTACTGTGTGATGTGCATTGTTTTGGGTAGTGAGATTGTTTTGTGTGTTAAGTCAGAGTGTTAAGCCCTATGAGGAGTTCTGGTTGGGGGTCCATATCGCCTGTTGGAAGAAGCATCTTCTCAGTGTCACTGTGTTGGCCTTCAGGGTGCAGAACCGCTTTTCTCAAAACAGAGAACAGTCCATTGTTGGGGATGGTGTTCCTCTGGCACCAGTTCTCCAGATTTCCAATCCCATCCTGGTAAGTCATTTAATTGTTGTCAGAGATCAGACCTACCATGACCGTGTCATCAGCAAACATGATGATGGTGCTGAAGTTGGTAGTGGCTTTGCAGTCATAGCTGTATAGTGAGTACAGCAAGGGGCTCAGAACACAACCCTGGTGGGATCCAGTGTCAATGTCATGCACACTCCTAATGTCATGCACACTCCTAACTGAGGACCTGGAAGTAATGCGGTCGCGACTCAGGAAGCATAAAAAGAAACAAGATGGCTCTGCACATCATTGAGTTTGCCCATGTAATCTCCGACGCTTCGTCCKTCTAATCGTGAATACACACTTTCTTGGGTTTCGCCTTCAATTGAGTCTGTGTTATTAGAACGCGAGTTTATTTGTGTAGACTCTTACTCTTGCTCTGGGAGAGTTCTAAAAATAACAGCATGGTTATCCTGCCTACTCGCGCTACTTCCGCGTTTGGGTTTACCATCCAYRCTGCAGGGCTAACTGCTAGTCTTCTGGTCCGTCTCCGTTTGTTTATGACAAAATGACTGAGCCAACAGCAGTAAACCCAGCGGATTATGCTCACCTCTGCAATGTGGTTGACCAACATTCTAAGCTGATCGATCAGCTCCGTAGTGAAGTTGCGGTTCTCTGCAAAGGCATCCAAGACGTCGCGGCCCTGCGCCGTGAGGTGGTGGAGCTACGGCAGGAGAATGCRACCCTCCGCGGGGCGGCTCAGCAGCCTGTTGCCACGTCCATCGCAGCGGCTGCTGCGCCGCCACCCCCCCCCCATTTTCTGATGTTTTCATAGCTCTACCAGATAAGTGGGATGGCACGGATGGGAAATGCAGTGTGTTTTTAACATCGTTGGATCTTGTGTTTGAGCTTAATTCCACCAGATGCTCCATGGACCGACTGCGCATTGCACTTCTCGTCTCCTTGCTATCCGGGCAGGCAGCGGAGTGGACCATGGTGGTCCTTCGCTCGGATTCAGATGTCGCCTATTCATACTCAGAGTTCACCCGTCAGCTAAAGCTGACTTTTGAACATCCTGCTGCTGAGATGGAGACCGACATATCATCTGTGGCAGGGAGGCTCGTCCGTGAGCCGCTACACGGCGGACTTCCGAACCCTGGCTGTCCAGACCGACTGGGGAGACTCCGCCCTCTAGGCAGTCTACTATGAGGGACTGGCTGCGCGCATCAAGGACGAGTTCACTGGACGAGAACTTCCAGCTAATTCCAGCTTGGAGAGCTTAATTCAACTTGCCCTCCGAATCAACCAGTGCCTGCTYGTCCAASCAAAGCCAGCTTCTCACACCMTGCCGCCCATCATGCCATCACTGCCCCATTTCACCTCCCGACCCTCCTCATGCTTCTCTCACACGCCTGTTCTTGAAGCTCGCTCCTCATTTGCAACTGCACCCACCGGATCAGTCGGTTCTCCACCTCCCGCCATGGTTGACACCGGAGCCGGGGAACCCATGCAATTAGGACGCGCCTCCTTAACCTCTGCAGAACAGGAACGCCGCTTCAGAGAGGGTCTCTGCGCATATTGTGGATCGGCAGCACACCACAGAGCCATCTGCTCTCTGCATCCGGGAAATGCGTAGGGCCGGTGAGCAGTAGGAGCAGCTCACCTGGTTCCATCCACCTCTCCGTCACTTTGACCAACCTTTCCCGTCTCACGGTATGAGCACGCTTCCAGTTTGGCCACAAATGGGTCGAAAGTTCATCAATTGCGGTGCCAGGGGTAACTTTATTGACTATTCTCACGCCAAAAAACTGGGGATAAAAATCGAGGCGTTATCCCAGCCTGTAAACATCACCTCTGTAAAGAAGACATCTTCTTTGTAAAGAAAAAAGGCGGTGACTTACGTCCATGTGTCAATTATCGGCGGCTCAACGATATCACCATGAAGAACTGACACCCATTGCCGCTTACCAACTCCCTGGACGCCCTCTCTGGTGCCACCATTTTTACTAAGTTGGACCTCCGGAGAGCCTAYAATTTGGTGCGCATTAGAGAGGGCAATGAGTGGAAAACTGCCTTCATCACCCCCACAGGACACTATGAAAGCCTGGTCATCCCTCTTGGACTCTGTAACGCACCAGCTGCATTCGAACAATTCATGAATGATGTTCTCAGAGACATGCTAGACCGCTGGGTGTTCATCTACCTAGACGACATCCTCATTTACTCCCGGACTATTGACGAACACATCCAACACATCAGAGCAGTTCTCAACGGATTGCTCGCCCATCAGCTGTACTGTAAGTTGGAGAAGTGCGCTTTCCACGAGCGCTCCACCACGTTCCTGGGTTTTGTCATCTCGTCCCAGGGYGTGGCCATGGACCTGTAGAAACTGGAAGTTGTGCGTCATTGACTCCTACCCAAGACCCTCAAACAACTCCAGCGGTTTCTCGGGTTTGCGAACTTCTATCGTCGCTTTATCCGGGACTACAGCACAGTTGCAGCTCCTTTAACTGCTCTGACCTCAACCCTACTGCCATTTTCGCTTTCCACGAGCTTTGTCGTCAGTTCACCTCTGCTTCTATTCTTCTCCACCCTGATGCAGACAAGCCATTCGTTGTGGAGGTGGATGATTTGGATGTGGGCCCCAGGGCCGTTCTCTCCCAACAAGGTCCAGACCAGAAGCTGCACCCTTGCAGTTTCTTTTCCCAAAAATTTGACCCCACTCAGCAGCGATACGGCGTAGGGGACCGCGAGCTGATGGCCATAAAGTGGGCCTTGGAGGAATGGCGACACCAGACCAACCACCAGAATCTAATCACCATCCGAAAAAAGAAACAACTTAACCCTAGACAGGCGTGGTGGGCGTTATTTTTTGAGATTTACAACTTCTGTCATACCGCCCGGGATCCAAGAACACCAAGGTCGACACCCTCTCCCGACAGTGGAAGACGTCCCCCGGGCAGAGCTTGTGCCTGTCCTACCTCCCAGGATGGAGGATCATAGCAACATTCCGTTGGGATCTGGAGACGAGGGTGCGCCAGGCACAGGCTGCGGAGACCGGATCGGAAGGTGTGCCACCTGGTCGACTCTATGTACCCGACACAATCAGGATGGAGGTCATCCAATGGGGACATTCCTCTCTCCTCGCTGGACACCCCGGAACACGTTGCACCGTCCAATTCATCCAGCGTGCCTTCTGGTGGCCCACCATGACCAAGGATGTTCACGAGTTCATCCAGGCGTGCCCAGTGTGCGCCAGGGCCAAGGATGTAAACCGACCATCTCCAGGCAAGCTTCAACCACTTCCTGTTCCCTGTCGGCCCTGAACGCACATTGCCGTTGACTTCATCCAGCCTTTCAATGAACAAAGAGGCATACGGCATGGACACTATTATAAGCAATCTGTGTGTGCCAGTAGGGCAAAACTTATATTTACATATTTACTCTGTATGTTTTTTCCTTTGTGTATGTTTGATTATACTGCATAACTTAAAAAGTAAAATCAGCATTTAYAAACCCCTTTTATTAAATGAAGGTAGGAATGAGTGTACAAGATATGGGATGTACATATGTTGCTTTATTCAAAGAACATTGGTGAACACGGAAAACTGGTAGCATGAACAGAGCTCATGCAAAATTACTTTACATATGGTATTAAAACTGCAACCAGCTGAAACATTGGTCTAATGTATGCACAAAAGGGGGAACCTCCTTGGGGGCTTGCCGTAGGCAAGTGTGTGTGCACGCAGATGTATGGACAAGAGAGGCCCCAAAGAAGAGAGTGTGGGTAAATGGAGCAGGAGGTGTTTGGAAAAGAGAATAATAAAAGAAAACTTCAGAAAACTTCAGAGTCTTATCTTTATTATTTTTTTTATTAACACTAAAGTTATTAAAGCGAACTCAACACGGAAGCTTGGTCACAGTAGGATGATGTACAGGAAACAAGCAGCTCGGGCTTCCACCCTTATGGGCGCTACGCCACCTCTGCTGGTGTCATCCACTCTTCATGAACTCTCAACGAACCACCACCATCGGTAACCAGGCAACCAATGTCTCAGCAAAGGGCTTGTCCGAAAGACATTGGTGTACCAACCAATCCACAACGCCATGTTTCCCTTCGCTGGAAGTGAACCACAGGATGAGAACAAAACATAACGCAAGTAAACAAACAAAAATGCATACCTTGCTGAAAATTTATGCTCATTTCATAACTAAACTGTAAGATTAAACCCAAAACTCTGCTTTTGTCACTTTCTTTGATCTAGTAAACAGTACTACAGTACTGAGCTCCCTGTGATCCAGACCCCATCTGCCCTCTGCACCTGCTGGCTCATCCCTGAGCTGAACTGGACTTTGTGTTAATTTAAATAACTTCTGTTATATCGAACTTTCATCTGCATAACACACATGATGTTATACAATTTCTGTTATCTGTTATCACCCAGATGAGGATGGGTTCCCTGTTGAGTCTGGTTCCTCTCAAGGTTTCTTCCTATTGCCATCTCACAGAGTTTTTCCTTGCCACTGTCGCCGTCACCCTTGGCTTGCTCATCAGGGACAATGTCATTATCTAGACACATTTTTCTTACACATATATACATTTCCATAAGTCTTCTTTTCATTTTCTTTTCATTTCTGTGAAGCTGCTTTGAGACAATGACCATTGTTTTGTTTTTTTTCTTTTTGGATTTTTCCCCGATTTTCTCCCTAATTTAGTCGTGTTCAATTCCTCCCCGTCACTAG
>QMIH01001068.1:70088-95482 GCA_003987875.1 Clarias batrachus
TGTCACGCTCCGGGGTTGTACGAGGCATAAATGCGGAGGATTCCAGGTTTTTCAGGGAAAACGATATATTTTATTATTATAAACATATAAACACAAAACAGGGAAATAAATGAAACAAATATACTTTAATAAGGAAACGAAACTAAAACACGTATAAGCACGGACACGACATACTCTTCGAACTCAAATGTAACAAATGCAAGACAACGAAAGACCTCAAAGCAAGCTATTTATAATTAACCTAATTATTTACTCGGATCAGGTGGACGCCCACGTCACCTGACCCGAGGTGCAAAAACTAAACATTACAAATAACGGGTTCTTTGGGCGCTTTGGCGCCCTCTAGAGGTTATCCCTGACAGATACCATAAGTGGTTTGATCCTCTGACACTGTAAACTCTTCTTCTGATGACACATCTTTGTCGTATCAGAGTTCCTGCTGGATCAATAATACGCATCATCTTTCTGACCCTTTGTCTTCGAACTCTAACCCTTCCTCTAATAMTACCTTGAAAAGAAACAATGAAAATGGAATAATTTAAAAACATTTCTGAAATGTAATTTATATGTATTTAATAAATGGCTACACCTTTTCTTTCTTTTTATGTAAAGCAAACATGATTGGCCAAATACAAAGGTCTTGTAATTTTAACTGTGACTTTGCCATTTTATTTCAAGGCCTTTGTGTTTGGCCAATCATGTTTGCGTTTTTATAAATTACATTTCAGAAATGTTTTTAAA
Organism: Clarias batrachus; assembly: GCA_003987875.1. Taxonomy (NCBI): domain Eukaryota; kingdom Metazoa; phylum Chordata; class Actinopteri; order Siluriformes; family Clariidae; genus Clarias; species Clarias batrachus. The sequence goes on from QMIH01001068.1 coordinate 70,830, forward strand.
TTATTTCATTTTCATTGTTTCTTTTCAAGAAACTGTTATTAACTGTTATTAACCAGCAGGCATAAATCTCTTAAAGCCTCATGAAGTTCACTTATTTTGCTAAAGTGGTCACTATGGTTCTAAAGAATATGAAAGATGTAAAATATATAAAATAATAAAATTTCCAATGGTTTAAATGGTTCCTGTTTAAGCATGTTATTATGTAGTCTATATTCAGACATCAATAAATTCGAAGATGCATATTACGTACAAATCTGAGATTACCTGTAAACTGTCCGATATAATCATCAACAAAAATTGCATGTGTTCCACAAGATGAAGACACCTGTATTGTAGGTCATTAAAATTTCTGTTTTGAARAGCTCCTTYTGTTGGAAGTAGAAATTTGTGTCATTCCACGAAGTACCACMGTAAACTGCACTTTCCATAAAGGAAAAATAAACATAATAAGTTTAAGAAGTTCAACTTCATAATGTCTGCCAATATCGTTATAGCCTAAGCATGAAAAAACAGGTTCCACTTTGTGCACTCTAAACTACAGCGGGGAATTGTGGGTAAAATGTAAATTGATGGTGGGTGGGGTCTATTTCTATCAGAGTCGCGCAGTGGGTTGCGCAGGTTTAAAGCATTTCACTGCATATCGTACTGTGTAGGATTGTGTATGTGACAAATAAAATTTGAATTTTGAATTTGAAGGTTTGTGATTCGAGCAGAACTGCTCAATTTGGTCTGCACAAATAAACCAGATCATCTCTGCACTATCCAGATTTTTGCGCTGATATTTGGTCCGCCCGAGGAGGCTCAATCAGGTGCCGCGATTTTGCCCCACTTTTGACATGTTTGGCTTCCCATACCAACACCACTAAAGAAGTGAAATTGAATGGAGCTAAAACAGGAGGTACATCTTTTAAATGTTATAGAAGTATTAAACATGTAACCAATGAATCAAAGATAGAAATTAAAACAAAGCAGAAATATTTCACTTCACCGATACTGAATCTAGAATATACGAGTTTTCCACTAGAGCATGGGCGTCGCTAGGCCATTTTTAGTGGGGGCTTTAGATTCTAATATAAAAGTCTACTTTCCACCTATTAACTGTCTAATACTTGTGGCAGAAGTATTGTTTGTGATTTACTAATTGTAAGGTTTTATAATATTGTAAGACATTGTAATTTAATCAGTTCAGATTCCTGTGCCCTGAAAACAGACCCCTCACTGTGCTTCCTTATGCCTTCTGTAGTAACACCTTCTATATCCTGTACCCAGACGAATATACATCCAAATGGCTCTTGTCTGCTAGAACCCTTTTGTTTAAATCAGGAGAATGCAAATGTATTTCCTCTCTCCTGTCTGTCTCCGGGTCTCTCTATCACTGACATGTTAATGACTGGTTCTTTTGATGTTCAGGACGCAGCACCGTTTAAATGTGATCTCCTTGCTAAGAATAAACTAGAGATCTTCAGACATCATGCCTGCGTGTGTGTGTATGTTTGTCTCTCCCGGTCAATCGGGCCCGGACCAGTAAGTGTATCAAGGTGCCGCGGACACAACAAGTTAAACTCTTCTTCTATTAGCTTAAAACTTAGCTCGGACACACTACTTCTAACACTAATAAGATCAATTCAGCTCATTGTTTATGATCTTGTCATTTGCAAAGCAAACCAGGTTGAGTTTAAACTTCATGTCTTGTCAAATTTGGAAAATAAATGTTTAATTAAAATGGTAATGTTTTTATTGTCTCTTTGTTTATAATTTGGTGTCATTAGATACATTTACCTGAATTAAAATGCTCATTGGGTAAAGGGTAAATATAGTTGAAAAAATTAAGTAAGTGTAACATATTAATTCTGTCATAGAATAATATTAATTAAACTCAGTTAAAATATTTAGTAAATATAGCACATTTGTTTGTTAAATAATTTCCAGTTTCTTCTACTTTGCATTTCAATTATATCTACTCAATTATTTTACTAATTTTCACTTAGGGTAACCATTGCATTAACGTCTGATTTTCATTACATTTATTCAATTGGCCAGCGCCCCACCAGGAAAACTCCAGGTGATTCAGATGGTCAGTCCGCCACTGGCCAAGACTTTCATGACSTCAGTTCTTTGTTCACAACAATCTCCCAGGTTTGTTTATTCTCCAGAGAAAGCAAAATACAACTGTCCATGAATAAAAAGAAAAGTATCAAAATCGAAAAGTATCAAATCAAACTATGAAGTCAGATTTTTTGCTACCATTAAACATTTTTATTTTTATCTATTTAATGTTTTGTTGGATAAATACATAAGCAGAGGTGTCTGCTCTGTCTTGTTCATTCACCTTAAAACCCCTATTTGCCACCAGCAAAACCAGTTTGAGAACTTCACACCTATTGTGAATGAAAGGTGAGAAGAGATTCCCACAGAATCCATTGACATGAATCCCATTGAGATGGTGTGGAATGCTATAAAGGACTATACTGTACAGTGGAACTTTAGATTGCAAGTAACACAGTTTGCGAGTGTTCTGCAAGAAGAGCAAAGATTTTAAATAAATAAAAAAATTAAAATAAAGATTTTAAATTTTGTCCACATTAAAATGACTTAACATTATGTACACAAACCCTTACAAATGCAAGCAAGTGTCATTTGATCAGTATTTGTCTTTTGAATATCTAGAGATTTTGCTAAAAGTGCTCTACGCTTTCTGTTCCCTTTCAAAAGCTACACTTGATGCTGCGTGAAAACGCTATCGAGAATGCTCTTTGTTCAAYCAGTTGTGAAGCACGTGTGTATCAAACACGCCAAATCTTGGCTTATATCACCTCGGTCAGGTGCCGTCATCTGATGAAATGCACCTGAAGGTTATAAATAGGTCTGAACTGGAAACATTTGCAGGTCTTTTTGTCTTCAAGTACTACATTGTTTGTGCGTGTGTGCAAAGAAAGAAAAATAAATGCAAAAGCAAGCAGAAAGTTGTTATATTCCTGGGGATCACGTTCTGATCTGGCAGAAGTATGTGAAATGGAATCTTCCTTTACTCTCGTCCTCTCRCGTCCACTTCTTAAGAGTGCCTCGGTGCTGCTTCTGAACTGGTGCAAGAGACTTCCTCTCTTGCTTCTGTGGAGATGGACATTGTCACCTCAGAGCGCTTCTCTCGTGATGAGCAAGCATATGAGGAATTACTAGAGGTAGTAACTTGCGCAATCGAACGTTTACACCTCGAATGGCTGCAGGAGTAAGAGACCCCCAAGCGCTCGGAGTTAGATGACCGGTTTCTGTCGGGTGGCCGGGGGGAGGGGATTGAAGAGATGCTTGCGGGCATTGGAGGCATGTGGAGTTCCACAGATTTACCTCTCCATGCAACAAAGCAGATGGCCCGTGCTATCGGCTGCTCTATGGCTGCCATGGTGGCCACGGTGAGACATCTGTGGCTCAACCTCATGGGCAACAAGGACAAGGATCGTGCTTGTCCTTGATGCCCCCATCTTGCCTTCCGGTCTGTTTGGYGACGCCGTCGCCACTAGGTTTGAGAGGCAAAGCTCTATGAGCAAGCCTTTGTGAGGTTTCCTCCCCACCGTGCTCAAGAGTCGGGACCATCGGCCACCCAGTCCCGACCAGGTCTGGTTCCCTCAAAACGTGAAGTGCAGAAGAAGAGGATGGTAAGCCGAACATCCCCTCATAGAAACTGGGACGGGAACATCATCTCCTGTAAAAAGAAGTCCTGAGGCTTAAAAATTCCAACAGAGAATAAAAGACACCTTCCTGGCACCCACAGGAGGCTGTTGTTCAATCTCCRCCACCACTGGAGTTTCGGGGAGCAGCGGTGTCCAGCGAAATCTTAGGTGTTCGGTTCCCTCCTGCCACGTTTCAGGATGCCGAAGTGTCAAAACTGGGCGGCATGGAACCTACTGCCAGGTATGTCTCCTTAGGTACAAAGCACTGTAGAGAGAGGCTACAGGATTTTTTTGGGCCCTTGAAGAACATCAACACCACATTTGGCAGGTGCTGCAGAGGCTCCTAGAGATTAACTTGTTCATCAAAGCTGAGAAGTGTGAATCCCATACCACATCCACCACGTTCCATGGATTCATCACTGGGCCTTCAGGTATCAAGATGAACCCACCAAGCTCTGAGCCGCCATGGTGACCCATATGGTTGCCCACACTCATCTCAAAGCTGTAACTCCAGAGGTTTTGGATCCGTTGCCTCGCTCTTTGATTATCTTGGTTACCAAGCTTATGCTTTTGATTACAGCTTTCATTTTTGCAATTTGGGTCCGACACCTTGCTAATTGACTCCCTAGTTTTTGATCCTCGCTTCCGACTTTGACTCTTCAGTTTCCTGCAAACTGTGTGATCTATACAAATGTGTGTGCAGGCCTCCCCAGGTCTTAAAGGAGCAATGACAATCTWAATTAAGACAGGACACTGAATATCCATGAATTAAGGTACCATGCTTCACTTGATAATGATTGAACATCTTTTAATGATGTGACAAATGTGCAGAACTCATTTGCCATCCCATAAGCTGACACCTAAAAAAATACATTATTGTGTACAAGTAAGTATGAGTGTGACTGTTACTATTAAGGCTAGCAGACTGGTAAAAGTATTTTTCAAATAAAAACTTTTTGGATTAATATATATCATCATACTTTTCTAAGATATCCTGTTTCTGCCTGTGACATGCTCTATGCCTAAATACTGCCAGAATCTGTATACCCTTTTCTGCTATTCAAACCTGCTTTGGTCTGCATGTACTCCTAAAAGTATCCGAGTAAAACAAGCAGACTTGCATTTTAGTGTGCAAAGTGAACCATTACTTATTTGAATATGCTGTGTTTATAGTATTTAGCAGGAAAAATTTCACACACATTGCCTACACCGAGAAATTTGATGGAAAGCTCGATGGAAACCTGTATGCACATGCTGCATGGTGTTAAATTAATAAATATTTCCAATTTTTTTTCAAAATTTTAATTATCTGTATTAGCCACGCTTTAGCTGAGCAGTTTCGTTGTTGGAACAAAAAAGCAGTCCCAATGAACATCAAGACATGCCTATTGCTAGGTATCTATTGTGCATGTTAGATATTGAGCATGGCTGAGACAGTATTCAGAAAAGTAACTTACACAATGTAAAGTTGTGTATGCATGCGGACAGAATCATTATTTCACTAATTTGTGCTAGCTGCTTATTTACCCAGGTTTATAAGCAGTGTGTCCTCGCTTCTTGTCTCTGATGTTGAATCAGACTTCCCATGAGCTCTTGCAAGGGGAAATTTATAAAATTAAGTTATTGTTTTTAAACATAAAGAATATTACTTTGGAATGAATGATGATTGCAGTCCTTGATAATAATAATTAATAGTTACTCCATTGTCAAATATTTTGATTGAAATGTATCAACAATATTAAGTGCATGTTATAATTCAGTTAGTCAAATGTTAATTTCTATTTGTGAAATACACATATATTATAGTGTAAGTTTACGACAAAATTAACTGTTGTCGTTTTAGGCATTTAGATTGATGTCCAACTCGAACAATCACATATGTGATTTTTAGAGATGTTATTAAGATAACATATCCTTTTTATTATTGGGAAATTTACAAGGCCACTGAATCATTTTTTAGAGTGTACTAAAAAAGGATTTTATGCTTTTGTATAGATGGCTTCTCTCACCTCCCTCATCTGTGAAAAATGTGCATATTGCTATCATTAAATTTGTGTCCTTCATCTTTTAAACACAGGTATACTGCTGATGGGGTAGACCAAACTGCTTTTTACATAGAATGGCTCAGCACAGGAGACAGAGCTCTTCAGCACCACATGCACCAATATACCTGCATTCCATTTTCTATGCTGTCCATCCACCTGTAAATAAGCAATTATTATTTTTTTAGCTTAACAATATTATAATATATGTAAACCTTTTTCACAATTTGATGAAATATGCAAATGTATAATGACACATGAGCATATATTACATATATTTGTAACAACACACTGTCTTTTGGTAATTACTTTCAATTATACAAAGAGAAATATGAATGGTCCTTTATGATTCTTATTTGGACAAATATGCCACAGGATGCTTTTAAAAAAASTGAAAATGAATGTTTTTAAAGGCTGAGGCAAGCTGGACAGATCTTGCAACATGGGAGAGGGAGAGATATTATGTTTGTTAGATTATCAGTAGTCTGTGGTTCTTCAGGTTGGGGAAAATAGCCAGGAAGAGTATGTCACAGAGTGCTTACTCTGTTCCTTTGAAAAAAGTGCCTGTGAGTAGGGATTTTTTAGTTTGAAGGCCAGCAAATCAGTACAGAGATGYTTTAGTCTGAGGATAAGAGAAAAGGTGTACATTACACACTGCACTACCCAAGTAAATCTCTGTGAAAGTAACAGCCAGCACTGTTAATTAAAAACAAGGAAAGGCTTTCAACATGAATGTGACCAATATACTCCTTAGAGGATATTTGAGATAAGTCAACATGCTTCTTAATTTGGGCTAATAATCAAATGTATATACAGTCATGGCCAAAAGTTTTGAGAATTACATAAATATTGGAAATTGGAAAAGTTGCTRCTTAAGTTTTTATAATAGCAATTTGCATATACTCCAGAATGTTATGAAGAGTGATCAGATGAATTGCACAGTACTTCTTTGCCATGAAAATTWAACTTTTTACTGCATTTCATTGCTGTCATTAAAGGACCTGCTGAGATCATTTCATTAATTGCCTTGTTAACTCAGGTAAGAAAGTTGACGAGCACCAGACTGGAAATCATTATGTCAGACTGATTGGGTTAGAATGGCAGACTTGACGTGTTAAAAGGAGGGTGATGCTTGAAATTATTGTTCTTTCATTGTTAACCATGGTGATCTGCAAAGAAACGCGTGCAGCCATCATTGCATTGCATAAAAATGGCTTCAGAGCATCCAAGAAAGTCCAGCAAGCGCCAAGATCGTCTCCTAAAGAGGATTCAGCTGCGGGATCGGAGTGCCACCAGTGCAGAGCTTGCTTAGGAATGGCAGCAGACAGGTGTGAGCGCATCTGCATGCACAGTGAGGTGAAGACTTTTGGAAGATGGCCTGGTGTCAAGAAGGGCAACAAAGAAGCCACTTCTCTCCAAAAAAAAACATCAGGGACAGATTGATCTTGTGCAAAACGTATGGCGAATGGACTGCTGAGGACTGGGGAAAAGTCATATTCTTGGATGAAGCCTCTTTCCGATTGTTTGGGGCGTCTGTAAAAAGGCTTGTCTGGAGAAGAAAAGGTGAGTGCTACCATCAGTCCTGTGTCATGCCAACAGTAAAGCATCCTGAGACCATTCATGTGTGGGGTTGCTTCTCATCCAAGGGAGTGGACTCACAATTTTGCCAAAAAACACAGCCATGAATAAAAAATGGTACCAAAACACTTTCCAACAGCAACTTTTTCCAACAATCCAACAAAAGGTTGGTGAAGAACAATCCATTTTCCAGCACGATGGAGCACTTTGCCATAAGGCAAAAGTGATAACTAAGTGGCTCGGGGACCAAAACGTTGAAATTTTGGGTCCATGGCCTGCAAACTTCCCAGATCTTAATCCCATTGAGAACTTGTGGTCAATCCTTGAAACTGCTTTTTGTGTATTTAAAGGATGTGACTTTCAAATAAATATATACAACACATTTATGAAACACAAAATCAGAAAACATGAAGGCTATTCCTTGGATGACTTTAAGCAGGAAGTGCATGAGAGACACCACAACCCTACTGTTGATCATTCCGGTGAACCAGAGGCCACTGATGTTGAGGGTGGAAGTCAGGAAAGTCCAAAACTGAGGATTGCTTCTGCTTAAGTTAGAAAGCATCTATAATGTTTCAACAAAGTGCATTGATGTCTTAGTTGAAGATCTTCAGTTTATTTCATCTTCAGAATTATTTGGGGTTATTAGAAACATTGTTGACTCAGTATTAAAGTCTAATAATTGTGTTGTTGACCAGGCAGCCATCAGTGACTTGGCAGAACAATTATGCAACTACCATTCCATTAGCACAGCACTCAGAGCAGGAGGCCCACTTGGTTCAGCTTTTAAGAGACGACTGTATTTTAAGGAACATTTCCAAAGTGTGGATCCTGTTGAGTGTATTCTTGATTCTGAGGACAAAAAAAGCTTTCAGTATGTGCCCATTCACAAGACTTTGCAGCAAATCTTAAACAATAAAGCTATTGCGGACAAATTTTTTTCCAGACATTCAAACCGAGTTGCAATCTGCTTTAACATCAATACACCTAGCTTTACTTTGCAAAGCTGCTGATGTAAAAAGATTTCAATACAAAACAATTTTGGAACCTCTCTTCAAAGATCTTGCCATACTAGAACAGGAAGGAATTTTTATTTCCCATTTAGGAAAAAATATTAATGGAACTGTAAATTGTGATTCAGCTGATAACCTTGGTGCTCATTCAATTAGTGGACTCGTTGAAAGTTTTAGTGGGACATATATTTGTAGATATTGTCTTGTACATTCTTCTGAATACCAAACCCAGTGTAACACCTGTGACACCGCAGTACTGTGGAATAAGATCTAGCTCACTGGATTACTGAGCCAACGCTTTGTCCCCATGTAGTGTGTCTACGTGTGTATTGTTTTCACCTTAACACTAAATTAACTGCACCTATGTTTCCCTTGTGTGTCTACCTATTTATTCTGGTCGAACCCGTAGCTCCTCGCCTGTTCACTGTTGTGCACCGTCTGTGTCATGCATGTGTGCTTTGTCTAGCTACTTGTGCCTTTGTCTTTCCCCAAGGACTGATCAGTGTCTGCAGGCTCGGGCCATGTTTGCGGGGACGGTTCATCACCGAAGTCAAGGTCACTTCTGCTTTTGTTTTAGTTGTGATTTCTTTTGCCCACCTACAGACCAAGCCTGGGGAATCATCATTATCATTTTGTTTTGTGGAATATTATTTTGTTTTTTTGTGTGAACTGAGAAAAGAAAAAACAAAAAAATAAAACATTGTTAAAATGGAACCTGACACGCCTCCTCGTGTCACGACATGACACCCAGGAAGTGCCGAGTGGAATATTTTCCACCACGGACAAAGGAGAGCCATAATTTGCATGTACACACTGTTCAGGAAAAACTAATTTGACTCATTTCTTTGGTGGAAAGCGGTCATGTTCATTAACTGAAAAATTAGAACACTTTCACATTGTATCTGGGTACCCACCAGATGTACTGCATGACCTTTTTGAAGGCATCATCCCCAGAGAACTTGCTTTGTGTTTTCAGGTCTTCATAAAGAGGAAAAACTTCAATTTAAGTGAACTCAATATGTTAATTACACAGTTCCCATACAAGGCCACAGACCAAACGAACATCCCTCAAGCAGTTCCACAAAACTTTATTGATTGCAGAACAATAGGTGGAAATGCACATGAGAATTGGGCACAAATACGTTTTTTTGCCACTCATTGTTGGTTCACTGGTACCTCAAAATGAGTCTGCCTGGCAGGTTCTGATTACTTTAAAAGAGATAGTGGAATTAATGGTTGCTCCTATTGATACAGCACATTGGTTCTCTTTCAAAAGCTAGACTCGATGCTGTGTGAAAGCTCTATGGGAACATCTCTTTGTTCAACTGGTTGTGAAGCATATGTGTATCAAAAATGCCAAATTTTGGCTTATATAACCTCGGTCAGGTGACGTCATCTGAGGAGGTGCACCTGCGGAGGAGTGAACATCCTCAGGTCTTTTTGTCTTCAAGGACCGCACTGTGCAGGCGTGTGTGCAAGAGACTTCCTCTCTTGCTTCGGCAGAGATGGACATTGACCTCAGAGCGCCCACAAGCGCGCAAAGTTTAGACAACAGGTAAAAAAAAAAAAAACTGTCAGGTGGCCAGGGGGAGGAGCCTCAGTGGCGCGCTCTCCCCTTCTTTGGCAACCTCCATGATGAGTTAACTCATTCTTGGAGTAAGTCTTATTTTTCCTGTGCCATCGACATTGATTTATTCTAATGTTGTTAATGTGAAGGTGCGCTGTTATACAATGATCCCCCGGATTGAAGAGACTCTTGCGGGAGTCTATCTCTCTCCTGGGAGGTCATCTTCACTGAAAAAGCCATACTCCCCACCAAGCTGTGTAGAGTAACATCTTTGTTGGTGGGGAAAGCTTTTCAGGCAGCGGGTCAGGCTGGTGCTGCTCTGCACACATTGATGTTTCTGCTGAGAGACCTGAGCACCGGCGGGTCCATCGATGATGCGGCGTTTGCGGAGCTATGCTATGCCTGCCATGGTCGCCACGGAGAGACATCTGTAGCTTAACCTCTGGGGCATCAAGAACAAGGATCGCGCTTTCCTCCTTGATGCCCCCATCTCGCCTTCCGGCCTCTTTGGTGACCCCATAACAAAGTTGGCATTAGATTTCAGGAGGCAAAGCTCTACGATCAGGCCTTTGTGAGGTTTCTCCCCCACTGTTCTCAGGAGTTGGGACAGTCGGCCACCAAGGGAAAAGGAACAGTATGGCTAGCCGAGCACCCTCTTGTAGACATTGGAGCGAGACTCATCGTGCTTCGCAGTCCACCTCAAAGAGGTCGGACCTGAGGAGAATCATCGACACTAAAAAGAAGTCCTGAGGCTTACATGCTAAGGACTGTGGGGATGTCTCCCCTGCATAGGGGCGCGTAAAATTCCAATAAGGAATGAAGACTCCTTCCTGGCACCCTCAGGAGGCTGTTGTCCAATACACGCCATCACTGGTATTTCGGGGAGCAGTGGTCTCCAGCGAAATGTTACGTGTTCGGTTTCAGGATGCCGAACGTTTAACACGTCTCTTTTTAATTCATGTCTCTTTAGGTACAAAGCACTGTAGAGAGATGCTACAGGATTAATTTTGCAAATTGTCCTCCCCATTTCAATGACGTGGTCTCCGCTACCATGAAACTGGAACGGGCTCATTTGTTCACTCAGCAGTTACAGACTTTGCTGGAAAAAAGGGCCATAGAACATGTTCCCCTTCCAGACAGAGTCAGGCTATTACAGTCAGTATTTTTTGGTTCCCAAGAAAAACGGGGGGTTGCGTCCAACGTTACATCTTTGAAATGTTGATGTTTTTCAAAGTTTCTCTTGTTTCTCAAGTCCAACCTCTGACAATCGACCTGAATGATGCATATTTTCATATAGAAATATTGCCACAACACAGGAAGTTCCTGAGGTTCGCTTTCAGGGGCAAAGCCTACCAGTATCAGGTCCTTCCATTTGGCCTAGCCCTATCACCCCGCACATATACAAAATGCATGGATGCAGCCCTGGCTCTATGACTCCAGGGCATCCATATCCTGAATTACATAGACAACTGGCTGATGCTGGCTCAGTGTCAACAGCTAGAGCTTTGACAAGATGTTGTCCTAGCTCATCTTGATTCTTTAGGATTGAGAGTCAACATTTAGAGGTCAACATTGTCATGAGCCAGCCCAATCAGCCAAGCACATCCAGGTCATGATTTCAGCTGATTAACCCCATGCACCTGCAACCTATTAACAATCTATCACGCCTTTAAAAAGAAGCTTAGAACTCCATTCATTGCCGAAGTATCTTGCTTGCATGCCTCTTGATCTGTCACTCGCGATTTTTCCAGTTATTTCTACCTCTGTGTTTGACCCTGCCTGTCTTCCTGGATTTTGTCTCGTGCCTTGCCCTCTGGATTATTATCACTGCTTGGATTTGCTTCTGTGTATGACCCTGCCTGTCTTCCTGGATTTTGTCTCGTGTCTTGCCCTCTGGATTTTTATCACTGCTTGGATTGGCTTCTGTGTATGACCTCGCCTGCATTACGGACTTTGATTTCGGTACGTGCTTCTGGATTTGTTTTTTCTCACCGCTGGACAACTGTTACCGACCCTGCCTGTTCCTCCGACCTCGTTTAGTGCTATTCCCTGCAATCTSTGTGTGTGYBTGCAGACMTGTGATCACTTCTGCGTATGTGGATATCGGACAGGAGTGTTTCGCCGTCACAAGCATTTCATTTCCTGCCGTATTTGTGCTCCTGCTAAGCCTGCACATTGAGACTTATTTGTGCCTTCGAACAAAAGCTTTCAGAAAGGCTTTCTGTCTGCAATTGGGTTCAATCCCGTTCAGCCCCACCCATGACAAACATATTTGGGTGTCATATGGAATTCGATCGCAATGCAGGCACAGCTGTCTCCTGCCTGTGTCAAATCCATTCTCAATACCCTAAAGGAAATTAGGCTAGGTCAGAAAGTGATTGTTCATTACTTTCAGAGTGTTTTAGATCTCATGGCAGCTGTATCCACAGAGATACCCTTCTGCACACGAGATTGTTTCAGTTGTGGCTAAGGGCCAGGGGATTTCATCCAAAGGGTCAATCCCCAGGCAAATAAGGGTTACGCGCCAGGGGCTTCATACCCTTCCTATGTGGTTCAGACCCTGGTTTTTGACTCTAGGTCCACTCTAGGTCTATGTTGTCATTGCAAGTTGCTAATGACAGAGGCCTCCCTCACAGGCTGGGGTGTGGTCTTAGATGGCCATCCAGCCCAAGGGATCTGGAGAGGCCATCTTCTCGCGTGGCACACCAATTGCCTCGAAATGATGGCTCTATTTCTGTCCCTGAAATACTCCCTCCAGCAGTTGAGAGGCTACCATGTCATAGTGCGGGTGGACAACACTACGGTAGTCTCGTACATAAATCACCGGGGCGGACTGCGCTCGCACCACTGGAAAAAGCTAGTGCACCAGGTTCTGCTTTGGACACAGGACAAGTTCCTGGCTCTCAGGGCGATTTACACTCACAGGCATATGAATATGGAATTAGACTTGCTATCCAGACAAGCTGACACACGGAGATTGGAAACCCCACCCCGAAGTAGTCAGTCAAATCTGGGAGAGTTGGACCTCTTTGCCTTGCAGGAGAAGCCACAATGTCCCCCTTATTACCCTCTGACAATATTTCATTCCCGGCCTAAGCTTTGGAACCTTCACCTCTGGSCCCTAAAGGGGACCAATTAGGAGATACTGGTTTTCCAGCCAGTGTAWTTGAAACAATATTAAGTGCAAGGGCTCCCTCCACTAGAAGAACTTATGCCCTCAAATGGAATGTATTTGAAAGTTGTTACATGACAAAACATGTAGACACAGCTCACTGACAACTTGTTTCAGTGCTGGAGTTTCTGCAAAAACGTTGTCCTCGGGGTTATGCCCTAGTACTCTCAGAATGTACGTAGCCACGATTTTGGCTTGTCATGTTCTGACTGATGGGAAAGCGCCCTTTAGTTGCTTGTTTTATTCATGGAGCTAAACGGTTGAGGCCGCCCACTCGAGTTACGGTCCCTTCGTGGGACTTAGCTATTGTGCTTGAAGGTCTGATTGACACCCCTTTCGAACCACTAGAGTCAGCGCCTGTCAGGCTTCTGACTCTTAAGATGGTTTTTCTTTTGGCCATTCCTTCTTTGAAAAGAAGTGGAGATCTGCAGGCTTTGTCAGTCTCCCCATCCTGCCTAGACTTTGCTCCTGGGCTAGTCAAAGTTATTCTGCATCCTCACCCAAACTATCTTCTGAAAGTTCCATTCTCGACCATGCATCCAGTTGTTCTTGAAGCCTTCTGTACTCTGCCTTTTACAGCTCCTGAGCCGGAAAGACTTCACTTACTGTGTCCAGTACGTGCTCTAGACAAATGCTGTCACATTGGGTGAGAGATGCTATTGCCCTTGCCTACGAGATGCGTGGTCACGGGCTCATTCGACCAGGGGGGTTGCCTCATCAATTGCTCTGGCAAGAGGTGTCCCCTTGCAGCAAGTGTGTGATGCGGCAGGTTGGTCCTCCCCGCCGCACACATTTGTCAGATTTTATAGTTTGGATGTCAATGCTACTCCGGGCTCGCAGGTCCTCGAGTCAGCATCCCAAAGTTGTGTCGAGACTTCTTTGGCTATTGTGTGCACACACAACACTACCTGGGGGTCACTTGCAATGCGGCGGCTTTGGTATTCTCGTTCCCATAGCGTTTTCATGCAGCATTGAATGTAGCTTTTGAAAGGGAACGTCTCGGGTTACTTTGTTGTAACCCTGTTCCCTGAAAAAGCGAGTACGAAATGCTGCACTCCAATGCCGCACTGCTGGTGTGACTTGTCGTCCTTTCAGCCAAAAAATTGACCTGAGGATGTTTCCAGTTCACTCCTATTAATAACCCGGAGGTGCACCTCATCAGATGACGTCACCTGACCGAGGTTATATAAGCCAAAATTTGTCCTGTTTGATACACATATGCTTCACAACCAGTTGAACAAAGAGATGTTTCCATAGCGTTTTCACACAGAATCTCGTTCCCGCTTTTTCAGGAAACAGGGTTACAACAAAGTAACCCGAGACTCTAAAATATCTGAASATCACGGATTCTTAAAGGTTTTTCCCAAAGAGACACTGATACCTAAGCTTCACTATTTACAGCATTATCCTGCTTTGATAGAATCATTTGGCCCCCTGGTTGGAGTATGGACGATGTGCTTTGAAGCCAAACACAGCTTTTTTAAACAAGTTGTGAGGCACACCAACAATTTCAGAAATGTCCTCTTGAGCCATTCCACAAGACATCAGATTATGATGGCATATCACTTGTATACAAAGGAGAAGCCAACTTTGTCTGTCTCAAAAATATCTGCAATGCCTGTCGATGTGCTACATTCAGACATACAGGAAGCTTTATAAGAAACCTCACCACTTCTGTCAAGTGTGCAGTTAACCAATACTGTTACCTACTATAGAACCAAATACACTTCAGGGATGACTGTATCCTATGGATCTACAGGAGGACTGCCGGATTTTGCTGAGATTGTTCAAATCGCAGTCTTAGACAACTGTGCCCATTTTATTATAAAGTTACTTGCTGCCTGGTATGAGGAGCATCTAAGGTCTTTTAAGCTTGATGACACTGGTAAATCTTGGTATATCTTGGAACAGAAGAAACTAAGTGACGTGTATCCCTTTGCTGCATATGCCATGGGAACAATGCGTTTTGTTACACTTAAACGACACATCTGTTGTGAATGAATTTTAGGTACTGTGTGTCAAATAAATAGAGTTAAAGTTTAAAATTGAAAGATAAATGWGTCCTTCCCAGTTACCTTGGCCTATAACATGTGCAGTGGTGTTTTTTTATAGAGACAAGTTAGTTATTGATACAGTTATTGATTAAAGTAAAATAAAATGTTCATGGTGAAAAACAAATGAATACATTAAACAAATGAATACATTAAAGCTGATTTTTAAAACAGTTTTTGTATACATACTTTTAAATTCACACATGTTAAAAGATAAGGTGTGCTCTGTGTTTATATTCACAATAAATTCACATGCACAGTGCATCATTTAAATTTTTGAATGGACAATTAAATTTTTATTTCTATAGCGCTTTTAACAATGGTCATTGTCTCAAAGCAGCTTCACAGAAATGAGAAAAATGAAAAGAAAATTTATGGAAGTGTGTATGTGTAAGAAAAATGTGTCTAGATAATGAGATGAGCTGATGAGCAAGCCAAGGGTGACGGCGACAGTGGCAAGGAAAAACTGAGATGGCAACAGGAAGAAACCTTGAGAGGAACCAGACTCAAGAGGGAACCCATCTTCATTTTGGTGATAACAGATAATAGAAATTGTATAATATCATGTGTGTTATGCAGCTGAATGTTTGATATAGCAGAAGTTATTTAAATTAACATGAAGTCCAGTTCAGCACAGGGATGAGTCAGCAGGTGCAGAGGGCAGATGGGGTCGGGATCACTAGGAGCTCAGGGGCAGCATSTGTAGCTCCAAACCAACATGAAGCAGAATCCAGCTGGAGCAGGTCCTTCTCTGGATAACTCCGGTACCTCGCAGGTTTGGCCTCTGTCTACTGAAGCTGGAATAATCTCCAGATGTCTCGGGATGGATAGAAAAATAAAGAGCAGGTAAAAAGAATTAGTGTGGTTGCCATTCAGGATGGATGTACTGGAGTATGAGGTGAAGAAATTAATTATGTGTATGCCAGATTAAAGAGATGCGTCTTGAGTCTACTTTTAAATTGGGAAACTGTGTCTGAGYCCCGAACACTGTCAGGAAGGCTATTCCAAAGTTTTGGAGCTAAATGTGAAAATGTCCTACCTCCTTTTGTAGATTTTGACATTCTGGGAACTACCAGAAGTCTGGAGTTTTGTGATCTTAAGGAGCGTGGTCCAGTAGTCCAGTCTGGAGGACATGAATGTATGAACCAGCTTTTCTGCATCAGATACGGATAAAATGTTCCTAAGCTTGGCGATATTTCTAAGGTGGAAAAAGGCTGTTTTGTGATATTGGATAATTTTCAAAGGATAAGTTGCTGTCACCCAGGTCTTTCATTGTCGAGTGAAAAATGGCCATTTTTTAATATTTAAATAATTTTGTGACTTAAAAAAAATAACATTACAGTTCCCATTGTTAAAATTCAGCTGCTTTTGAGTACAGAAATAGTGTTTTAATAGGTCATTTATGTGGTCTTCATGGTTATCTGTGATTTTATTGTAAAAAAAGCTTGATATTTTTATGGTGATGGCATATGTCAGGCTCTTCATCTCATTATATGCCTGGTCTCATCTGAGTGCTTGTCCTTGTTACTGAATTTGTGTCTATTCATGTTCTTGTCAGAATGTCACAAATGGAGGCAAAGCTATGACTATGACACTGTATCCACTGCAGAGTCCATGACATCTTGTACAGACTTATCTTCTGGATCATCTTACTCACAGGACACCATTATTCCACAGAGTGCCACTGAGCGATGTCAGCTGTKGCCAAAAGAATTTTCTGTTCCACAGTTTGCAAACGAAACAGAGATGTACTTTGAAACAGATACTGAAGCCTACAATAAGAATTGGACACTTGTAAATGCCTCAAAGATCAAGGCAGATGTTCTTGAAAAATTGGCTGAATCTATATTTTCATACATTGCTTATACATGAAGTAGGTGATGTTGCTGAGGCACTAGTCAAGAAATACCCTTGTCTTGAGGAACCTGGCTCCTTTGCAGGTTACTATGGGTGGCAGCAAAGCATCAAATATAAGATGGGAAGATTGCACCAAACATCGAAGCTTTGGTCTTCCTTAGCTAACCTGCAATGCACTGAAATGCAAGAGGCCTACTGACTAGAAGTCTGAGAAAAATGTGAAAAAACCTCGAAAGGCAGAGGTAAATTACCTTATCTTTACCCAGCAGTGGACAGTGAGGAAAGTTTAGAACAAGAGAGAATTCCGTTGCTAACTGAAGTCAAAAATAGAAACAATGACAAGGTCATAAAAGAGAAAATGTCTAAAACATTTGCACCAAGAAGAAGTAAAATCATCAACCTGTCCCCTAGCATTGAGGACATCAAAGCCAGATGGTCAGCTCTATTTGAGACATCTCATGTAAGTCACAAATGCATAATGTTTATTATTATAAGTGTCACTTTGTTGGCAGAAATTTTTTGWGTAACCAATGGTCAAATTTTTTAGTGTGAACCGAAAGTTTCTATGTGCTAACCGCTAGCCTTCAATGCTATTTAGCATGGTGCTAAATGTACATAAGCCACCATGTAAAGGYGTTAGCCTTAACTAACTTAGTTTATGCTAGGCTTTGTTTACATCCGATTCAGAAATGGCGCTGGCTGACCACACGTGTACACTGAAAAATTACTCTGGAGGGGTTCCGGGTCACGGCCGTTGCTATGGTGACGTGCACCTCTTAAACGAACATGAAATTCTACAGTCATGGGTAGTTGGTAAGCGGCAGCTCATGGGACACTGAACAACTTCAAAAACACTATAGTTAGATCTTAATAGCTGAACGACCTCGACTTCACTCGTTAGAGTGAGGCAAACATTAGTTATTGTTACACTTAACACAGCAACACTGCTGAGATCCCAGCAGATCCCAGCCCTTTGCTAGACAAGACATACAAAGACAAAATACACTTAGAGTTTAACTACACAATTTCTTTGATCACACTTTATTGGAACGCACGTGGACGCACTCTATGAGAACCACGTCGAAGTTTCAGCGAATCAAGAAGTATTGAGACTTTAGTTAGCTACTCTATGC
Organism: Clarias batrachus; assembly: GCA_003987875.1. Classification (NCBI taxonomy): domain Eukaryota; kingdom Metazoa; phylum Chordata; class Actinopteri; order Siluriformes; family Clariidae; genus Clarias; species Clarias batrachus. The sequence continues at coordinate 88,908 of QMIH01001068.1, forward strand.
TCTACCAGGGTATAGATGAATTTGAAACTGGAACACGCACAGACAGATTCACTATGAGAGGCCTCTTAAAGAGAAAAAGTAAAGAACACGCTTGTTCCTCTCTTGGTGCACCTTCCTATAGCGACTTGGTCTGTCTCCGCAGACAATAGTTAACCTTTATAGCTGAGTTTGAAAGTGGAACATGCACTTCCCACTCGCTATGAAGGCCTTATAAAAGAAAAAATTTGCTCTTCTCTCGATGTGTTTTTTTTAGCGACTTAAATATCGCAGTTTTGGTTTAACACAACTCGTGTCGTATTTCACTTATACCTACGTCAGCATGCTATGATAACCGTATCGTATACAGTTAAACAAAACTTGTTTTAAAAAAACATTTCTCTGTCTCTAAACTATTTCCACTCAAATAGCAAAGATACAGTAACAATGTAYGTAACCATTATATGTAGGGTTTCAGCTCTGAGTTAGAAGTGAATTGAATCTTTAAGGAGACGGGTAATTTTATTAAACTGGTTTAATATTTATAGCATACACTTTATTGCCTACACTTTTATCCAGCGTTTAGCACAATTTAGTGTATCTTACATTATTCACTATAATTCTGCTTATCATGTGGACACTAATGATAATACAAAATATGCTATTTCTCAATTATGAGCGAGGTAACTTAAGATCTGGGTAAATGTTTAAACTTAAAAATACATGACCAGGACAATAATTTATTGGACTAAACTACGATACATGAAACTACGCTATTAAACACACACACGCACACACACACATACACACATACCAGTTCAAAGGATGAAAGTTATTGAAGTTTTCTAGTACTGTTCATTAGACCTGAGAAAGTCACAAGAGMAGAGCTTWGGGTTTAAGCTTACGGTTTTGTTATGAAGCGAGTACCAATTTCAGCAAGGTATGAAGCTTTATTTATTACTTGTGTTGCRTTCTTCTTCTGTGATTCTCGTTCGGTGTTAGGGAATCACGGCGTTGCTTATTGGCTGGTGCTGTGGTGCTGTGATGACGTCTCTCGGGGAAGCCCTTCGCTGATGCGCTGGTTGCTTGGTTACTGACGGCGGAGCTCTGGCACTTGTAGAGAATTCTTCGTTGCGGAACTTTGTTGTTCTGGCACGAAGTTCCGTGAAGATGTTGGTGAGCGGATGAGCAGTTTGCTTGCTGGTCAGACACAGAGCGAAAGTCGACGGTGGACAAGCAACGAAAGAGCTTGCTTCAGACTTGTGATTGTCATTCAGCCGTTAGATGACATTGGAAGACGTTCAGCCGCTGGATGACGTGCCGATATGCTCAGAGCCTGGGGTTTTAACTCTTTGTTGTCGGCCTGTCCCACAGGTGATTGGTCCAAGTGAATGTGCCCTGCCTCACGTGGTTCCATCTTTTGTTCATACATTAGGCCAAATTTTYATCTGTCATGTGGCACTCATCCGTTTGGAAATTTTAATACTTTTCATAAGTTAACTTTACACAAGCTCTATTCATGTACATTTTGTGTACATAATCGTTCTTTGAGTAAGACAAGCTTTCGGTCGATACCACACATCCCATATCTTCTACACTCATTCATACCTTTATCTAGTTAAGAGTGGTTTATAAATGCTGGTTACACCTTTTAAGTTATGCAGAATAATCAGACATATATACAAACATCAAAGATGCTGAGTGAATATATATGGATAAGTTTAGCCCTACTAGCATGCTTTAAAGATGTTTTGGAATAGTGTCTCTGCCATGTGCCTCTTTGTTCGTTGAAAGGCATGTGGAGAAACACGGGGGATCCTGTATCCTAGGGTCAATGAGAGTGCCAGTGGTCTGCACACACATGTGTGTTATGATAAACAGTACACACACTCTGTAAACAAACACACATACAAACACAAAATAAAAGAGGCTATACACGCACACACGCGGTCATAGTGTTACAGAAAACAGTACATGTGCACACAGTTAACTATACGGGTGAGAGACGAGCACTAAGACTGAGCAGGGGAGACGAATAACCCATAATTCTGCAGCGCAAGAGAGAGAAAAACCATTGGCTCAGTTGTGATCACRTGACACTCAACGTCAAAATAAGAAGTGCATGCATGCTACATGATACTCGGTACTCGTAAACCAAGACTTGCTTGAAAAGTCAAAATTTTCAAGTAAAAAAAATTGCTAGTCTTGTGGAAAACCGCAAACTGGGTTACTCGCAATCTGAGGTTCCACTGTACTTGCTTACTGTCGCAACCCACAGTCTGGGGATTTATGATGATGTGTTTGCATTTCATACTTTTTTGTGTCTGTAGTATATAAGTAATTAACACATTACATTTGCTTTACCCTTAATTTAGCATGTACCGTTCGGCCTTAACCTGACATTAGGACATGTCATTGAGAGGTCCATGACATTAAACCACGACCATCCTTGAGTCCCACTATAAGGACGTGTCAATACCCACATTTGTTTACAGCACACGATGTATTAGTGTCTCTTGGGAGATACAGTTGTATATCGGCAAACGACCACCCCGCCTTAAGAACTTTTTGGGCTTAAGAACTGAAATTTTGCCCCAAAATTTTCTCTGCATATAAAGCATTTTCAGCATACGAGCGGACAAACTAAGCCAACCCGAACATTGGTGTCCTAAAAATTCTGCATTCCTGCTGTTACAGTGTGCACAAGTTATGGGTATGTGCCCAAAACGTCACCTTCTGCAGGTGTGTGAAGGGGAAGGATTGCTAAATTGAGCATGTCTGGTGGAGATTTTCAACAATAGGCCCCTGTCTTGCTCGGCTCTTTAAAAAGGGGCGGAAGTCTGGGGAGAATGCGGTGAGTGGTATGTGGGTGGAGTGCTGTTGCTCCAGGAACTTTGAAGGACTTTTAAGACTGTACAATGCCTTTTGATCTCCAGGAAAAAGACAACTGTTCAGTAAATGAGCTTTGTCAGTGCTNCATTGGAAGACGTTCAGCCGCTGGATGACGTGCCGATATGCTCAGAGCCTGGGGTTTTAACTCTTTGTTGTCGGCCTGTCCCACAGGTGATTGGTCCAAGTGAATGTGCCCTGCCTCACGTGGTTCCATCTTTTGTTCATACATTAGGCCAAATTTTYATCTGTCATGTGGCACTCATCCGTTTGGAAATTTTAATACTTTTCATAAGTTAACTTTACACAAGCTCTATTCATGTACATTTTGTGTACATAATCGTTCTTTGAGTAAGACAAGCTTTCGGTCGATACCACACATCCCATATCTTCTACACTCATTCATACCTTTATCTAGTTAAGAGTGGTTTATAAATGCTGGTTACACCTTTTAAGTTATGCAGAATAATCAGACATATATACAAACATCAAAGATGCTGAGTGAATATATATGGATAAGTTTAGCCCTACTAGCATGCTTTAAAGATGTTTTGGAATAGTGTCTCTGCCATGTGCCTCTTTGTTCGTTGAAAGGCATGTGGAGAAACACGGGGGATCCTGTATCCTAGGGTCAATGAGAGTGCCAGTGGTCTGCACACACATGTGTGTTATGATAAACAGTACACACACTCTGTAAACAAACACACATACAAACACAAAATAAAAGAGGCTATACACGCACACACGCGGTCATAGTGTTACAGAAAACAGTACATGTGCACACAGTTAACTATACGGGTGAGAGACGAGCACTAAGACTGAGCAGGGGAGACGAATAACCCATAATTCTGCAGCGCAAGAGAGAGAAAAACCATTGGCTCAGTTGTGATCACRTGACACTCAACGTCAAAATAAGAAGTGCATGCATGCTACATGATACTCGGTACTCGTAAACCAAGACTTGCTTGAAAAGTCAAAATTTTCAAGTAAAAAAAATTGCTAGTCTTGTGGAAAACCGCAAACTGGGTTACTCGCAATCTGAGGTTCCACTGTACTTGCTTACTGTCGCAACCCACAGTCTGGGGATTTATGATGATGTGTTTGCATTTCATACTTTTTTGTGTCTGTAGTATATAAGTAATTAACACATTACATTTGCTTTACCCTTAATTTAGCATGTACCGTTCGGCCTTAACCTGACATTAGGACATGTCATTGAGAGGTCCATGACATTAAACCACGACCATCCTTGAGTCCCACTATAAGGACGTGTCAATACCCACATTTGTTTACAGCACACGATGTATTAGTGTCTCTTGGGAGATACAGTTGTATATCGGCAAACGACCACCCCGCCTTAAGAACTTTTTGGGCTTAAGAACTGAAATTTTGCCCCAAAATTTTCTCTGCATATAAAGCATTTTCAGCATACGAGCGGACAAACTAAGCCAACCCGAACATTGGTGTCCTAAAAATTCTGCATTCCTGCTGTTACAGTGTGCACAAGTTATGGGTATGTGCCCAAAACGTCACCTTCTGCAGGTGTGTGAAGGGGAAGGATTGCTAAATTGAGCATGTCTGGTGGAGATTTTCAACAATAGGCCCCTGTCTTGCTCGGCTCTTTAAAAAGGGGCGGAAGTCTGGGGAGAATGCGGTGAGTGGTATGTGGGTGGAGTGCTGTTGCTCCAGGAACTTTGAAGGACTTTTAAGACTGTACAATGCCTTTTGATCTCCAGGAAAAAGACAACTGTTCAGTAAATGAGCTTTGTCAGTGCTTTCAGTTTTGTTTGGAACCAGCCATCACGCCACAGCCGCCAAGAAGGAAAAGGTCTCCATGTTAAGGCCCCTGTTCCCAAGCAGGAAAGCCACTCAGACCTTGGTTGTCATGAGGACTCGACTGTGGCTATGCTGAAACAAGGCTGGGTGGGGCCAGCTGGCTGTGACTGCAAAGTGAACCATTGAGGATCGTGCAAGCTCTACATACGTCCAGCTGGGAGGCTGCAACTGTTGAAGGTGCAGCCGAGCATTGCTGTCTCTGCAAGACCCTTTTTTCTTGCCAGTCAGCCACTGCTTTTGCTCACCAGCCAAGTGCATATCAGTCAACTGGGCACTGACACCAGACCTTCTTTCCTCCCCAATTTCAATGATTATAACTTACATCYCATGAAAATAGAAAGATATTGAAATATTTTCTAAGATCAATCAAATTTTTTTGATGATAAATAAATTCTGAACTATTAGGTTAATTTATGTTCTGAGTACTTGTTCAGGACTCCTTTACCACAAATTACTGCAACAGTATGGCATGGCGTGGAGACAATAAACTTATGGCAGTACTGAGGCTTATTGAGGAACAGGCTGCTGTATGGCAGGCTTGTCTGTATTGTTGGGTCAGTGTTTCTCATCTTCCTCCTGACAATAGTCCATAGACCAGGGGTCTCAAACTCAGTTTCTGGAGGGCCACAGCCCCACAGAGTTTTGTTCCAACCATGCTCCAACATACATACCATGTAGTTTTCAAATAAGCCTTAATGACTTGTTTAGTTGGATCAGGTKYTTTTAATTATGGTTGGAACAAAACTCTGTGGGGCTGCAGCCCTCCAGGAACTGAGTTTGAGACCCCTGCCATAGACTCTCTATAGGGTTCTGGTAAACCCTAGGGTGAAGTTTGTTAGCAGATGAATGCATAAAGTGCTCTAAAATCTCCTATTAGGTAGCTGTGTTGACTTTGGACTTAATAAATCACATTGGGCCAACACCGGCAGATGAAATAATCACTTTAAATAATTTCCACCACATCCGCAACTTTCCATGAATATGCTTGGATAGAGCACCTTCTGTGGCTTACTATCCTTGTGGAGGGTGACAATGATCACCCTCTGGACAAATGTCAAGTCAGCAGGCTTCTGCATACATGGATTGAATGGTAGATAGATACATGATATTTATAATATGAATAGTAATTTCCTCAAACTTGAAATTAAATATTACATTTATTTGAGATACTGTATCACAAGGGCTTGAAATTTACAAATTTAGAACATATTCACATACATATTTTAATTAAACCTTTAATTAAGCCTCTTTCTCATCTCCTTTTTTCATTTTTTTCAAAACTGCAGACCTGATGGCTTATAGTAAAAACAAAACAATTTCACCTTGGGAATGTGCAGGTTGGGTTTATATTGGGCATAATGATTTTACAGAAATGAATCAAATGTAACATGCTGGAGCTCACCTGAATCGAGGTAGCTCATTATTAGTGTTATAAATAGCTGATTGTTCTGGGAAACTGGGTCGGGCATTAATCATGTCAAGTGGGCGTGTATTTTAGTTGGTTTTGTGTTATTCACTTTGATTATATGGTCTCTGTATACTTTGGTTTATCTGTGTTATGTGTAAGTGTACCTTTTGGTTTATTCTGTGTATTTAGGTGTGTATAGTGTTGTGTTTCTTGAGTTCCCCTTAGCCTCCAGTGTGTTTCCTTTTAACCTCCAGTGTGTTTCCCTTTAGTGCAGGGGTCTCAAACTCAGTTCCTGGAGGGCTGCAGCCCCACAGAGTTTTGTTCCAACCATAATTAAAAACACCTGATCCAACTAAACAAGTCATTAAGGCTTATTTGAAAACTACATGGTATGTATGTTGGAGCAGGGTTGGAACAAAACTCTCTGGGGCTGTGGCCCTCCAGGAACTGAGTTTGAGACCCCTGC
>QMIH01001068.1:142373-163537 GCA_003987875.1 Clarias batrachus
CTCGAAATCCAATATGAAATACCTTAAGAGACGCAAGCTGAAGGATTTGGAATGGCCATCACAGTCCCCTTATTTAAACATCAGTGAAAATTTGTTKATCTWAAAAGAGCTGGACATGCAAGACGACCAAAGAATATTACAGAACTAAGAGCCTTTTGCAAGGAAGAATGGGAGAATAAAAATATAAAAAGCATTTGCAGGCTGTGATATTTGCCAGATTAGGTGTTACTATACTGATTTTGCACAGTACCACAATAATGTTTTTATTTTTTATCTTTGTTTAATTTATGACATAAAAAGTAACTATGCACCAATGTTTGCTGAAAATGTTGTGCATTTTTTTTTCCATTTCCAAGAGAGACTATGTAATCTTTTCAATTAACAAATCACCAATCTGTTATTTATCAAGGGGTGCCTAAACTTTTACATGACTGTAATTCAGAATTAATATAAACATATGTATACAGTATCATGTTGGTTTTGAGCATGTTATCTTTCATGTCTATCTACTGCACAATGTCAGCACACTTACACTGTATTAGTATAGAGTACATGCAGTAGTTAATAAGTTATGGGATACATGCAGTATAACCGTGTAACGTTGTGCGGTGAATGTGCTATAACAAACAGAAGGTGCATAACTTATTAACTACTGCATTTATTGTAATTAGGCCACTTATGCACTTCTAGTTAAATGCTAACTGAATTTCATTGGCAACTTTGCACAATGACAATAACGTTTAATCTAATCTAATCTAATCTAATCTAATCTAATCTAATCTAATATGCACATCACTGACACTCACGTTATCTAAAGGTCAGTAAGTCAAATAATTAGTGTTGACCTTTCATCCAATTTAAAATTTGATTAACAATATTACTTAGGATAGTAGAAGCATGTGTGATTGTAATAATAAAACAACCAAATCTTGGAATTTTATTTTAAGTTACTGTTTGATTTTAGAACATGAGCTGTGACCATATCAGAAATAGGTGCAGTTGCTTTCCTACCTCCCAGTCAGTCAGAGAGCGGCCCCCTGTGACTGTGTTCGAGTGTGTGTGTGTGTGTGTGTGTGTGTGCCATTAAACGTGTCACGATAAGTGTGAGAGAATCAGTAGATGGCAGTCGTGTCCCTTTCGCTGTAGACAGAAGGCTGCGGAAAATCTCTCTCTCTCTCTCTCTCTCTCTCTCTCTCTCTCACACACACACACACACAGTTGCCGGCGCCGCAAAAACGCGCTCACGTTTTCATGCGTCTTCTCAACCAAATGCTCTTCAGGACTTGTATTCATATTGGTTGATCAGTTTGAGGCTGATAGGAGTAATTGGATAATTATATTGTACCTAACCGAGATGCCACCAGGAGATGTTTTAAATAAAACGAAGTAAAGTAATGATCGTATACTTCTCTCGGAGCCATACGCGTTGCTTTACGCGTACATGCGAACCAGGGAGCATCAGTGGCGTTGGACTTCAAGTCACGTTGCATCAGAGTCGATGTGCTCATAGACTGTGCAATGGAGGCGAGAGGAAGTGGACAGGTCTGGGTATAACGCGAGACATTTTAACATCCTCTGCAATCATCTCTAGCAAGACTTCAGTACGTCTAATGAAGATACACCTACCCACTGGATTTTTTACCAGCATCTTTTCTTAATTCCTCTTGGTTTCTTGAGCTGTGAACGTCGGTGAAAACTAGCCAGTGTGGATCTTCATGGCATATTGGATCACTAACCCTGTGAGTTAGAAAGAAGCCACGTATTTGCGATCATTTACATAAGGCATGAGTTTACATCTCAAACGGAATATACAGAAAACACACGACTCATTGAACTGAAGAGGACCTCTACATTTGAATCCGATAATGAGAGCATCGGGATGCGCCTTTGGAGGAAATCGCCGTAGGGTCATGTATAAATTATTGGTTTGTGGCGAACATTCGCTTGGAAACATCGGTGTGATTAAAACTGACATTCTCAAATGCCTCAAATCTCAAATGCCTAATGCAGCAAATTATTCCCGGGTTAGTAATGGTTATGGGGAATTAACGTATTGAAATCCGAACTGTTTTGTGAAGAGAAGTTTAATTAGATTTCTGTTAGAAGGAAAAGAAAACAAAAATCATCCTAAACCACCACGACGGAATGAACCAGCGTGGGTGCTTTACTTTTACTTTCTGGCGAAGGACAGGAAGGGGAAGGTGGAGAGAGCGGTCAATTCCAGCAGTTATACTGTAGGCTACTGTTGAGGCAGACGCTGTAAGTGGCGGCGAGACTGTTCCTGAAACAATAAGTATACAAATATTTAATCAGCGACGTTGTTAAATAATGAGACAACAACGCCAGTTGGAATTTCAATGTAATTTTATATAGTATCAATACAAGTGCTGTCTCATGCTGCAACGATGGACAAATCGGCGTCCGGCTGATAGTGCATGTCTTTGTACTGCATCACACACACGTGGTACGTGTTATTTTAATATTTCATCGTATGGAAAAAGTATACCGGACAGCACAGGGATRCGCATGTTTAAGATTTCTGACTAAGTGGAGAAGATATTTTTGGCTGCGAGGAGTAGCCTAAAGTCTACGTGGTGGAGAAAAAAAAGGTGCGCAGGAACCGGGGATGGAGTTTCGTCGCGTTTGTCCATGAAAGCGCGGTGGTCTTGGGCGGTTATATTTCAAGAAAAGTAAGTAGGCTCATCCTTCTTTTTAATGCACCAGCAACGTCGTGTGCGTCACGTTGTTTCAGCTCGAAATGGCTAGAAATTATTAGAAACTACCACTGCTGTGCACTGTGCGTTTTCAGTTTATTATAAGGATGTGATGAGTGTATAGTGCTGTGAACAATTAAAGACTGATCATTAAGCTAACTCATATATAATTTCTCTCTCTCTCTCTCTCTCTCTCTCGCTCTCTATCTCTCTCTATCTCTCTCTCCTCGTTATTATTCTTAAAATTATCATACTTGAAAAAGACGGAGTACCATTCTCGTACTCTTGCGCTTTCTGTCTGAAATATCCCTGTATTTATGATCGTTAATCGCAAAGCGCCTCTGCCAATATGGATTGTTTTATTGCAGTTGAGGGGATGAAGGCTGTTGCTTTTCTTTTGTCACTTGTTTGACTTAGAATTCAGACCATATATGACCCCATATATGTCAAAAACAAATAAAAAAGTATAATATTATGTCTCGGTTTAAAATAATGAAAAGTTGCTTATTGGATCAGTATAATCCTGCTAGAAGAAATGCACTGTACTGTATGAGTCGGGATTTTCAGGTTTATGCACATGGCGCTGTCCACTACCCCCTCTGGTGCTGAAATCCCTGCCAAATTTAAACCAATGAAGCTGGCTTTCCTCCAAACGCTATTTACTATACCTATAGACTACTTATTTTACAATATGAAAGTGATGACTAAAATAATAATTACAGTTATGTTTCTCCGTATTATGTTTATGATTTGACAATTAATGATTAACAAAAACAATTGTGTTTTTGTATTTAAAGAATGCTATTCACTGAAAGGTATACATATTCCAGTGGAATAAGGCAGGAAAATAATTTTAAAAAACTATACAAATTATTATTATTTTTTTAAAATAAATTATAACTGAGCTATTTAAAGTGATTATAACAACTCTGTTTATTGATCTTTACTTTTTCAACAGTTGTTGAATGAACGTAACTAAATTATGGAAAACTTTTCAATCCAATTGAACTGCATTTCTCTAACGAAATCTAACCAGTTTGAAATGATTTGTTCTAATCATGTTATATGAACATAAATGAATTTAATCAAAACAAAAACAAAAATTTGGTCATTCCAACTTGATAAAGTTTTGCCATGTCTAATAGAAAAACTCTCGTCAGATTAACTACATTTAATTTTGCCATCTATAATAAATACAATATTGCTATATTAACTGCATTTCAATTTTGTCAAATACTGTCACCTACACAAATTTTTGTCCTGCTTACAAGATAAAGTTATACCTACATTACTTACTTTCAAATGAGCTACTGTAAATTAAGTTTAACTAAATTATAAACTCTTTGATATTAACAATAAAGAGTACATTTACTGTAAATAAAATATAAATGAACAAGTCAATATATTTCCAAAATATATTTTCTGTAATTAAATCAAACACAAGAAAATAAACAGTAACCTCTGAGCAAACAAGAAATAACAAATAATTTCACTTAAAAGTGCAAAATATCCAGTGCAAAATATCCAGTGCAAGTACAAAAGCACAACATTCCACAAAATATTTTTTTTCCCCAGAAAAGGAAACATTTTTTCATAAGGAAATGTTTTTTTCACAAGAAAATAAAAATAAAAAATAAAATGTTCTCTTCTCAGAAAATAATGTGCAAAGTAAAGTGCAAAAGTCAGAAATCCCATACAACACGAACACAAAGGAATCCTTAAGCATTTCCATGTGTCTTAAGTGAAGAGTTTGGTCTTCAAAGATTGTGCTTTGTTAGAGAGTTTTTTTAGAGTCAAGCTCCAGAGTAATTTTCCACAGCACTTCAAACATTTAACAGAGTTCTTGTGGATATATAAGATTCAAAGAGTATATTAGATCTCTTAACACATCTCCAGATTCGTGCTTTATGACATACAGTAGATGCCCAATGTGGTCCTCTTAATGTCCGCCTCGGTGCTCTCCTCTGAGTCCTTTGGGGAAGAAAAAGTAAACACAATTAATGTCAAACAAGAGACTGTCTAATTTTGTATAAAATATACAAATGTGTTACAATAAGAAATTAGTATTTTGCTTACCAATTTTATTTTTAAAATGCATTAAATTAACTATTACATACATTTTATTAATGTTCTTGATATTTGTATATAATTGACATAACACCCTCCAATTCACATCTCTAACGCTTTATGCACTATTGCCAAAAAAAAAAGTGTTAGTTACAACCTGAGACATTGGCACCATTGCATCCTGAATCCTTTTTCTGATTACGCCACCCTTTTTGAGAAACACTTTTAGCAGATCATCAGGGAACCAATCTAGTTGAGACAGGAACTTGGACTGTAAAGGTAGGGTTGTGATGCGACGAAATTCAGCATTTACCTAAAGGCATAAGATAGAGACGTCTTCTTTATAGGCAWTTCAGCCTAGACATATGCTGGACAGCTCTCATATCATACAAAAAAAGAACATCCAATGACTTACCTCACAAGAGCAGGCCATCTACTTTTGAAGTCTACAAAAGGGGAATCATGGACAATTTCATGTCTTCTGTATGCAAAAGTCATGTCCATCAACTTCATCACAATTTCACTTTTTTTTTTTTTTTTTTGCAATTCAGCAAGGAATTCCACCCTCATCTTTTCCTGGCTATCTGTTGTTTGACCTTCAGGAAATACTGGGCAGTAGTTCACTTCTGCCTTTTCAGGGTTTTTTTATCCCATAGGCAGGGCTATGCTTTCCTTCTGGTTTCTGCTTAAGGGCGGTCATTTCATGGCACCCCAGTCCTATGATGCTCTAACATTAAACAAAGAATTTGCACTCACCTGTAGTCACTTAAAAGCAGTTCCAATACTTTGATGACTGTCTACTTCAATCTAGACCAGAAAATACGAACAGGAAAGATGTTTTAACTCGATAACAGTCTGATTGTGGAAAAAGAACATATAACCTGAAACATTTAAATGTACAACTTAATATAAATATTAAATGAAATGTAATATTTTGCAAAGATAATGTACAGAGTGCATTTCTGATTCCATGATATCACTTAAGAGTGAGTAACAGATTATTTTTAGTAGCCTAACCTGTAATGACATGGTTATGAAATCAAAGGTTTATAATTATTTAAACACAGATATTTCTGTATATGAAAAACTTTTAAATACCATATCATTTCTGTACAAAGAAACACAAAGGAAAAAGTTATCTATTACAGACTAGTTAGCAYAGAGTACAGGCTGTCCATTTAATTAAAATCATTAAGGTTGATTATTCCTCTTGACACCGTAATAGCAATTATGTCGGTCGATAGAATGCACATGCAAACGTTTGGAGAAACGTCATGTTTTTACCTTGCAGAAACTGGTAGACACCACAGCTCATACCCAAGTTTTGTATCAGGCTACCGATCAGTTTTAAAAAGACTTTTTTTAAAAAGCTGTTTCAGTGGAAAATTCCTGAAATAACTTAGTATTGTGACCCAAATGAGATTAGTTCGTAACACTGGCCCAACAATGAAATCACATCATGATACTGTCCTTGGAACTCGGGGTCCGAGACTATTTGGCTCGTGCAGCTCGAAATAAGCCAGAGAGTGGAAAGGCTACCAATGAGCACTCTAATTCGACAGGTGGTGTCTAAAATACTGCCTGATTTATTTCTTTATTTGACATTGATGAGCGATAATATATATACAGTTGAGGGAGACCTCGAATTTAAGAATATGTCTTAACTTTTAATCATCTTAACAACAGCTGAATGCAGAGCATAGTAAAAGTTTAAAATTGAGAGGACAATTTGGCCATTTCTAATAATCGGGGCATTGTGGTTATGACCCTGGTTCGTTCATATATTCATAGTACTGAAAATATTSATATGGTTTTATGTCCTCTCTGTTCCCATTACAAATTGTAATTCACCATGCTATTTTACACTGTTAGTAAAAATGGATGATTAAACATTAATAGCTGCAACCTGAAACCTAACTAATTATTATTAAACACACTTTAGCTATTATCACACAATTTGTAAATAACATTATTTTCTGACATGCAACATGATATTAATAATCATATTTAATCATAAGTTAATTTGTTCATTAACTACATGGATGGTAATAAATAAAAAAAGTACCACTTACCTATCACGCATGTTGTTTTCGTGCTAAACAGTTCATCTTCATCCATTTCTGCTGATGACATATATCCGGTTAATACCAACGAAAATGGTTCATGTTGACCCAACTACAAAAAAATTGTAAACTTATTTTTTTTCTAAATTATATTAACTAAATTAAATAAGTTATTTTAACTAAATTAAATAATTTAAAAATTAAAATAATCTACTCATTTTAATTACTGAAATTGAACAAACAACAAAAATCTGTTTTTTGAGTGTAATCTAATGAAACTACATTTCTTTGTCCGCTCTATTGTCAATGGAAATATCCAATTAGCTAACTTCACCTGAGCTCAACAATATTGAAGTATGTTATGATTAATTAATTAAAAAAAAAACATAAAGTATGATTAGGGAAAGACAAGTATTTTTGTACACTACTACTACTACTACTTTATATTTTGTGAAGGATGCCAAAAATTAATAACRGACAGTAGACATTTGACTCAAGTGAACTTGCATCAGTCCACTGGTAATCCTCCATTTTGTCTTCATGAAGCAGCCAAAGAACACCCACCTACAMATTGTCATCTCTTTGAGAAAGCTTCCTTATGGSAAAATGCCCATTGTGAGGTTTAGCAGGCTGTATCTGTATATTCTTAAGGCTTTCAGATATCCATTTCTGATCATGAGCTTATGATAATCTATATAAATGAAATAAAGGTTTTGTCTTTACATTGGTCAGAACTTGCTCTTTCAATGATAGCTTTACATTTCATACATCGAAGGACTTGAAAACAGAAAAAAAAATCTGTCTGTACGTATGTCTGTATATCTGTATATCTTTATAGCCATTTTTGTCACAGTATCATGCAAAAAAAAAACTGTCTAAACAGAACTGAACTTTCCACCATAAATTAAATCAACATGTAGAGTAGAATGGGAAGGTATGAGCAGTTATGTGCCACCTCCTGATCAGATTTTTTTTWAAACTTTAACCTTTTATCCTTTTAACTAACAACATAACAGCACTGGAAAGTTGCTATACTGTATTTAWCACTCTGCTTCACAGGTGTTCTATTGTAATAATTGTTAACCTATGAACAAAGGCACTGCTTGATGTGTGGAACAAGGGATTGTATACCCTACATAGCGAACAGGCTTGCTGTTGTTTTTATTTTAAATTAATCCTGGAACAGTTAGCTGAGGGTATTCTAAAATGGAAGATGTAATGAGACTGGGTTTATAGGACTGTAAACATTTTACAGGACTGATTCATGTTTTACTCTGCTTAGTTTTTGGCTACATAGTACCATTAAGAATTTAAAATTAATTTCACTCTTGTTAATTACACTAACTGTAATGACTGTCGATTGCCAGTGTTATGCTAGTTCTGCTAGTTGCGGAAGGATATGTGCTGGTGGAGCAAAATAYCTGAWTAAATAAACAAATCATCTGTTGACCATAAATTGTGTTTATAGAACAGTTGTATAGAGGCAATAACATACTCAAGATTCTACAATTGTACTGAATGTCAGCACTGAATATCTTCAGCACTAAGCCAGTGGTTTTGTGCCCATGACCATGCTGCTATTCAGTACAACAGCACTTCCTCTCATGTGATGTTGCATAGATAAACACATGAATACAAGAAAAGAGATGATGGGTCATAATGTCAGTTTTAACTTACTGATAGATAGATAGATAGATAGATAGACTATATGATTAACAACTAAAAACATGGCACCTTTGGTGGTACTGTAACCCACACACACACACACACACACACACACACACACACACACACACACACACACACACACACACACACACACACACACACACACACACACACAAGCTTGTCCAGGATTCTCCTCTTTTTCCGACAAAATATGAAAAAGTGCAGCACAGTGATGAAGTGGTATTGCCTTGGGGTGCTGAATTAAACTGCTCTTTTTATGTTCTTCCCCAGTCAGGGGCTCTAGCATGATTAATATATGGCCCTTATTGAAAAGATAGCATTTGTTTGTTGGTGGATGATGCAGTGTGATTCAAGTCTGAACAAAGGCACTTCATTATTTACTATCTACATATCAGAATTTCACATATAAAATTTTTAAAACTGTTCTGGGCATTCTGATTTCCTGGTGGTGTGAAATGTAGTGCATGTGAATGGTTTCTATGTAGCACAGCCACATACTGTAAAGGGCACGTTTATATARGGGAAAGTAAGCAGGCTCGATGTGGAAGAAGATCCGGTGCCTTATTAATCGTGCCCGGTATGGTTTTATTTGCCTATGGACAAGAATGCGTTGCCGGTCTGCATGGGAAGACATTTTTATGGCATTCCTTACCGAGCACCACAGTGTCAAGGCTGAGAAGCGTCTGAGGGAGCGGCTCCAGCATCCTGATGAGAGCATAAGGGACTTCGCCTTTCGATATCRTGCTCTGTGCCAAAGGTGGAAACCAGGGATGACGGGGAAATAGTGCAAGCAACACTGAGGAACTGTAATCCCTGTATTGTCAGCCTGCTGCAAAGCACAGTAAACACCACAAGTGAGCTGGTGTGAATTGGAACACTGCGGTGTAGTATTTTAAATCGGGACTCAATGCCAACGCATTCTCCACCATTTATGTAGGGTTTTCAGCTCTGGTTCAGCGGTGAATTGAATCTTTAAGGATTCAAGTTCATTTTGTTAAATTTAATTAAAATTTATAGAATACACTTTATCAACTACCCTTCCAGCGTTTAGTATGATTTGGTGTATTTTACGAATTCTGTTTATCCCGCGGCCGACGACGATAATACAAAAACTGGTATTTACCTAATTATGAGCAAGGTAACGTAAGATCTGGGCAAATGTTTAAAGTTTAAAATACATGACTAAGACAACAATTCTTTATAAAGAAAGAAGAATTTATTTGAACTAATCTACAATACGAACAAGAACACACGCGCACACACACATACACATAACAGTTCAAAGGATGAAAGTTATTGAATTTTTGTAGTACTGTTCACTAGACCTGAGAAAGTCACAAGAGCGGTGTCTTGGGTTTAATCTTAGGATTTTAGGCATGAAAGGAGCACCATTTTTCAGCAAGGTATGCGGGTTTGTTTGTATACTTGCGTTACGTTTTGCTCTCATATTGTGGTTCGCCTCCGGTCAAGGGAATCACAGCATTGCTGTCTTTCAGGAAAACCCTTCGCTGAGGCTTGGTTGCCTGGTTAAAGATGGCATGCTCTGGAACTTCTTCTGTGGGTTTTGGGTTTCTTCGTTGCAGTTCTGGCACAAAGTCTCGTTGAGAGTTCTCGAAGAGCGGATGACATCTGTGAAGTTGGCGTAGCGCCCGCAAGGGCAGAAGCCCGAGCGGCGAGCTTGCTTCCTTCAGATGGTCATGACAAAGATGTGGACGATGATGTAGAACGACGTGAACGTGTTTGGATGAGTCCGGACACTGAGTTTTGTCTCTTTGTGTCAGTCCGTCCCACGGATGATTTGTCCAATCGGACGTGGTTGTGGGGCTTAGCCACGCCTCACTTGGTTCCTCCTTTTGTGCATACTTTAGGCTGGGTTTACGGCTGTCACTTGGGGCCAAGTTGATTACACTTTTAATTACCTTTTATAAAGTAATTTTAGTATTAGTAAGCTGGCCGGTTAACTGCAAAGCACACTTGTGGTGGAACCTGGTTTTATGTTGGGAGTAGACCTTATGGGTCCATTTCCCCGCTCATCCCAGCTCAAAGAACATCTGCTGGTGGTCAGCGATGTGTATCCCAAAGGCTCACCAAGGCATGAACTAATCAGACATTAAAATTCATGGTCCATGTAGCTAATTTGAAGCCCTTTTACAGCGAAGTCACCCCTTTTTCCAAGGGGGAGGSGGTGTAACAGGCAGTTGCCTAGTTACGGGCACCCGGCCAGCAGGGGCACTGTGAGAAGTGTTCCTGGTAATTTTATAAGAAAGGAAGAGAGGGTAGGCTAGGCAGATAGTAGTAACCACAAAACTAATGCATTATGTGAACCCACTTGTGTGACCTTCCTTGAACGTCTCTATCCATTCATATTAAATTGTTTGTGACAAAACACTTGACGCACATTGTGCAACTCTTCAACTCTTGTACACTGCTTTTTTTTTCTTACATTTTTTCCCTATTTTCTCCCCAATTTAGTCATGCTCATTTCCTCCCAGTCACTAGGGGGCACCCACATTTAAGCTACTATGACCACTTAGTCTGGAGTGCCACAGACTATCTTGTGTTTCCTCCAAACCATGGGACATCACCGACTGCATCTGTTTGAACTGCTCGCTCACGCACCGTTCGGGGAGCTCGTAACGCGCTATCTACTCCCTCCACTTGCGTGAGCTCACAGACGCCCCTGATTGTCCATAGAGCTGTAATTAATGTGAGAGCACTAAGTGCCTACCATCCCATCTCGCTGAGAGAGCTTGGCCAATTTGCTCTCTCTTGGCCCTCGGCTGCAAGAGGCTACAGCATCACCCAGAGACTGCACAACCAGCGATCTCCGGATGATAGTAACTAATGTTCACACATGCACAGCATGGAAAGTGCTGAAAGTGCAGCAGAAGTTTTAATATAACCCAGAATGCACGGTTTTGTTTCACTTCCGACATTTTGGGGATAAGGAGGCAATTGAATTGGGGTGATAGACACACCTCATTTTGTGTTTTCCATGTAATGATCTCAATGTGTACAGGTGTGCCTTGTATTGGGGCCAATACCAAAAGACAATCCTTTTCGATATGGCATCAATTTCAACATTCTGTGGGTATAAAAAGCTGGTATTGTCAGTAAGTCATTCCAAGTTCATCATTCAAACAGCCATGAACACACGACATCACTTAACGGACAAGCAGCACCAGCTGGCTATGGCACCTTCGGGTCGGTATCAGGCAGTCAGATGTTGCTCATGAACTTGGTGTGTCATCAGCATACAACTTAAATCACGACACAAAACTACTGGCAGAGTTCATGACAGACCCAGGAGTGGAGCCCCACGAGTGACAGACAGATGACCAGTAGCTAAGGACCTATGCACTCAGACATCGTCATGCAACTGCCACACAGATGCAGGCCCGTTTATGAGATGTGAGGGGTACTAGGGTTTCCAGACAAATCATTCGCAACCGACTCCACCACTTTGACTTGAATGCCAGATGACCATTGCAGGTGACTCCACTGACACCACCATGAATGTTTGCAGAGGGCACAAGCCCATGTGACCTGGACAATGCAGCAGTGGTCTACCGCCCTGTTCACTGATGAGTGTCAGGTCACCGTTTCTGGAGAAGGCGAGGTGAGCGATACGCTGAGGTCAGCATGGTCCCCATGGTTTGCTTTGGTGGAGGAGGGGCAACAGTCTCCGAACAACATCATGAGACTAGTGAGGAGCATGAGGCGTCACTGTCAAGCTGCATGGTGGAAATGGTGGAAACACCCTCTACTGACATTGTGAAATTTTGTTATTTGGGGCTATCCTTGTTATTGTCTACATTTTTGGGGTAATAAATATTAAACCATTTTGTTCACTGAGCCACTTGGTCGGATGAACCAAGAAAGGTCTCAAGATGCTTTCCTGTTGGCATGAAACAGGACTGATGGTAGCGTACACATTTTGTCTCTGGACAAGCTTTTTTCCCGGAAGCCCGGAAAAAGGGAAAGGGGATTTGTCAGAGAACATCACTTTACTCCAGTCCTCAGCAWTCAAATCCCTGTATCTTTTGCAGAATATTATTCTGTCCCCGATGTTTTCCTGGAAAGAAGTGACTTCTTTGCTGCTCATCTTGAAATAACTTGAAAGGTGAATGCTACATCAGGCCTGTGTCATGAGAACAGAACCCCAAAAGGCCCCAAATTATGGAGAGAAAAAATAAAGTTAAGACCCCAAAAAGCCCCAAATGGTGGAAAAAATAAATAAATAATCCTTAGAAAAACAATAGGGCCCCTCACACACTATGACGACATAGGGCTGATATCATAGTGCTTGGGCCCTAATTAAGAATAGCACCATACATTTTGCAATTGCTGTCTTGTTAGATACAAAATGCTGCTTCATCAACAAAAAAAATAATTTGCAGTAATCAACACACTCCATTGATGATGAATGGAAGTGCAGCTGTCTCCTCAGTAGCAGAATGGGTTGCAGCAGCTGGGTCATGAAGCCAATAAAGCTCCAAGTAGACTTGATTTAATGATTCTGGAATGTGGGTGTCAGTCTTAGAATGGTACTAAAAGGCAAATGACCAGATTTAAGGATGGAGAATAGAACAAGTATTGCCCCTTTTTTTTTTTAGAATTTTTTTCTTCTTTTTTAGCCCTCATTCTTTATTCAAGAGACCTCCTTCATTCAACACACACACACACACACACACACACACACACACACACACACACACACACACACATGCATACACAGACTTTTTGTTTGTGTTTAGGTGCTAATAGGCTCTTACTTGCTTCTTCACCTGTACCTGTTTTATGTGACATGACACTAGGTTGCTATATTAATTCTTCCTGCTTATTTGAAAGGTTAAAAAAGGCTGTAGGAAAAAAAAAGTGTCATACTCATGCTTGCCTGCTCCTCACGTAGTAAACACCTGTTTAATGAAGATGAGGTTCAGTGATTTCTCTCTCACAGGAGAGCAAGATGATGGTGTGAAAAGAATGTTAATGGCAAGGCTAGGAAGAATATTAATTTAATAGGTGATTTTGATGAAACCAATGTGGGTGCAGCTGATTTTTGTTTTTAGAGTTTGTGAAACTTCATCTCACAATAGGCCTGTGCATAAAGCTCTCTGTTAATAACTGGATACAGCCAACAAAGCCGGTCTGTGCAGCCCTATAGCATTCTTACAAATGAGAAACTGTCACAGCTGCTGACACGCACACACATGCATATTCACGAACATGCAATAGAATCTTGTTTTATATATATTTACCGAACTACAGCCCTATTTCTTTAAATGAGTAACAACAAAATATGCTTGGTAAAGTTGCTATATTATACAAATAAAACAGTTTTTTTTATTCTTTTTAAAATTCGATTAGTGCAGTGACTTGTTTTGGTAATGGTGCAAAATTAGGTTTTACATGGAGACTACTTTTTAATATTTTGGGAATAGAAAAAAACTGCTGACTCAAAAATAAAAAACAATGTGTGTACCTTTTGTGTGTTCAGTCATGTGTTTAGAGTTCTTTTCCCCATTTTTGGCAATAYGTTTGGTGAGCCTGGCAGTCCATTTTTTTGTTAATTATATTATATCCTGTGTGTTCTTCTGGGTTGTTTGTTCTTATTTGTTTTAGGCAAAAAAAAATAAAATTGTGAAAATATTGCCATTTAGCAAAATTTATCATTTACAAAATGACCCTACTATATAATGAAATGTTAATCTATTAACATTTGTTGATGAAGTGAGAATGTGCACTTGAGTCTGTGCCAAAAATGTGACAAAAGATAATCTAATGTTAATGTAAAAAAAAATAATTCTGGACAAAAACAGCTTGAAGAAGAATTATCAGCTTTTGAACTCAACTGTAGGTGCACAGGTAAATTTGACTAGTTTTATTGCAGCTTGAGATATCTCCATTTTATCAGTTTTATAACATTTGCACTTCCCACAGTTGTTGTTTTTACTCACCAATTTTGTTTAMAATTAATAAATCAGCAAGTATTGTGCTTAACCTAAAGTTAAATATTACCTAATACCTAAGTATTAAAGACGATACAAAAAATACAGCTCACAACCTCCACCAGTTTCAGTTTCACTTACTAGTTGATGACAGGGCCTTAGCATGGTACACTTACTATGCTAAGAGTCCTGGTGGTTCCAAACTTCTTGAATTTATGGATTATGGAGGCCACTGTGCTCATCAGTGCTGCAGAAATTTTTCTGTACCCTTTTCCAGAACTGTATCTCGATAGACAATTCCTTGAACTTCATGTCTTGGTTTGTGCTCTGACATGCACTGTTGACTATATAAGGTCCCACAGTTATGTATGTTCAATCAACTGAATTTACCTCTGGTGGATGTAGTGCCGTGAATATTTTCCAGAAGCACTGTATGCATCATAGAAGGTCAGATCCAGGATTTAATATCTATTCATATTCATTCATAAAAATACGAATTTGTAAATATTACTTTTGTGCCATTTTGTTTGTTGCTTTCATAAATGGGACTAGAGAGTTTAAGAAAGTGGCAGTTGGATGAAAACTTGGCCTATTTGATTGTTTTATTTGTTGATGTTCAAATGCTCAAAATTTTCCTTGTGTGATCCCTGAGAGTTAGCCTAAGTTTTGACCCTAATTCACTTTTTCCCTTCAAATCATATTTTTTTCTCTTACCAGACAAAGAGTGAATAGAACAGATTATTTTTTAGAGACTTGTGAATGAGTGGTAGATATGACTCCTGTCCATAGGTTTGAAACAAAGCAACTGTACTGTGGCATGGCTTTTTTTGGAAGTTTTAGAAATTCCAGATTTATTCAAGGCAAACTGATGAATATTTAGAAATATATAATTGCAATGCACTAATAGCACCACATAAGTTATGATGATAATGACGTAAAAAAAAAAGTCAGCTTGCCTGATTATGACTACACTGACTGAGTCAATTGTGATTGATTTTATACTCAAATTTGAAATAGGATTTAATAAAATATCTTTATAAAAAATAACTTTTTTTTWAATTATTCATGTGAAACTTTTTAAATGTTGATTTTGATCTTTACTTAGATTTTATCTTTACTTGGATACTTAAATACCCAAAGAAAAAGGCAGCAGTTAATATTTGATATTATTGCCTTTAAGTGCTAAAGAGATATTGACACAAGTGCATAAAAATCTAAATAATTAAAAATGTAATGAACACTGCTCTGAAATGATTGTCTGACAAATTGCAGGCTAACAACCATGCCTCAATATTTATTTAAGTCTCAGTCCCAACTTGCAGTAGGCTGAAAATCTGTCTAGCCATCAATGATTAGTAGTACAATTTCAGCTTAATTTGTTTTAAGTTCACAGCCCTCTGGGTACTGATTACTGATTAAAACAAATATTTTATTCAGAAGTGTATTATAAATAAATACATGTGTGCTTTCAATGAGAGATTGCACAAATAAGACATATGGGCCTTCTTTCTAAAGAGTATGTTGTATGAGTTATCAGAGCAGGAGTATGGTACTATGGCCTGTCATGGTTATAAATGGGTGTACAATATGCAGGGGCTCTTAAGAGAGACATAGATGATTGAGTGGAGTGTCATAGTGTGACGTGTGTGTGTGTGTGTGTGTGTGTGTGTGTGTGTGTGTTATGTTCTGATATAGACAGCTGATACCTGTCATCCAATTCACCGTTTTGTAGCACAATATTAATCATGAAAGAAATCAAATCAGAATATTTGTTCATCACAAGTGATATACTGTAAATTTCTCACTTTCTTTTTCAGATTTTATGCATGCCATTCTTTTTATGCATCCTTAGGATGAGTTACCTGTGAAAACTGTTGAAACATGGTAGGAGCTGTGTGCTACAGTTAAGGGCACACTTCACTGTGTACAATCCAATTTCTACTTCATGCCCTGGTGTCCACTAAGGTTCATYTCTATCTTTTTCATGCTCTCTTTTCTGCTCTGTTTTCTTTGCAAGATGTTGTCTTGACTTTTCACCTGGTTGTCTTGTCATTCTGTATCATATTTCATCTTTTCAGCACAATCTCTGAGATTTTGATTATCCTTCTGAAACCTTTTTGATATAGCATTATTTAACTTTAGCAGTCTCCTGTCAAATTCTCTATTTATTTATTTATTTTTATTAAACTGCCTTCTTTCATTTCCATTTCCATTTCCATCCTTACCGAAACACCCACAGAATTGCTGTTTTGACTCTGTCCCCTGCTGAAGAAGGGTTGCATACAGCTGAACAGAGTAAAATTACCAATGGAGGTAGGAAAATGATCCCAGAATGTTGGCATGTGTCCTGCAGTGCTTGGCAGACCTCTCACCTCAGTGGCACAGCGGCATTTGGCCCTGCTCTATCTGCTGTCTATTCTTTGTTACATACAGGAGCTGTTTTGTGTTCTAATTGTAAAGGTTACTTTCATACTTATTAATGTAGTATGTGACTAAATACAACATACTATCTGTAAAAACGCAATTTGATATTACCAGCAATGTGACAGTTGAGTTTTAAAAATGAAGTATAGGAAGCAGAGACATGTGTCAAGTGAAAAAGGAACTAATTTGCAAGMCATGCCTGGCCGTCTCAAAAATAGTAATTCCTAGAAACCTGCTCTACATATGCACATGGCTAATTTGACCTAATTTTACTCAGCAGCATGGTTCAGTATAAGATGATCAAAGTTGGTCATTAATATAGGACACATTTTAAATCATAATGAGATATGGGTATCAATTAATTTTTAATTATTACCATTTGGGTAAATGGCACTTTTCTTTATGTGTTGTGATTATTTGCACAATGATATACATTTTTCTCCCCATCTTTTAACCTTTAATATACTGTATCTGATCAAATCTGATTACACTGTGATGTTTACGCTMCAGGGTCATTTTGTTAGTTCAACAACCAGAGATTGTTGAAGAGATTAGTTTTTAGTTCAGACTGTGTTCAGAGATTAGTTTTTATCACCATCTCCCAATACTCTCTCTCTCATCATGTATGAATTTTCTTTTCCAAGGACACAAATGATAACCACAGCATTACTTCCTCATTATATTTACTTTGCAATCCTTTCAACTGATTCTCTTATTTATATGATGTAGATGCTAATGTATGGGAAATATATTACTATAAATTTAACTCATTACTTTTTTCAAATGCACTTCTTCACACCCTGCCCAGTTAGCCGAGGGCTAAATGCTTACAGTACATTGTCATAACAAATAAAGAGCATGATGACTGATCTCTTCTTCACACATAGTGATATCTATCTCTGTCTCATCTCTCTCATTCTCCGTACCACTTATCCTGTGCAAACTAATAAATACATAAATAAATATTGCTGTCATTGATTAAGAAACCAGAAGGCAAAAAATTATCTATCCTGAGTGTTCTTCCATAGTGGAAAACTTGCATTTTTGCAAAGCATTGACACTGGAGATGTCTTCTATAAATGAACAGTTTGACAGCAAAACTTTGAACATTAGCTAATTCTAGCATTTCTTTTTCTTCTTCAGGCACGTACGGTTGTCTAAAACAAACTTCTTTTTGGTTAAAAATGGTTTTGCTGCATTGTGAACCATGATGCATTTCATGGTAATGTTTATGAAAACAAAAATTAAGCAAGCTTAATAAAAACCCATAGGGATGAAAAATAATATCTTTCATGGGATAACCTACTCATTCAGTACATTCAGGAAGTCAGCTTTTTTAATTTCATTTACTACCATTTTTGCTGAGCTAGACCTGACCAACTGAAGCAATATGGAATAAAATCAGTCAAAAACAATCGTGCGTAAAAAAATAAATAAATAATTGTGTGTAATTCTGTGTTTTGTCTGAGTTGGATTCCAAAATCTAAGACCACGACAGCTTGCAGATATGATTTTGTGTGTCCGTAGATTTTGTAATCCAACTCGGACAAAACACAGAATTACATACAAACTTTTTTTTTTTTACGCACGATTATTTTTGACAGTGATTTTATTCCATAAAGCAACACCATTTCATAACTGTACCTCCAGAGACACTATGCATGATGTCTACATTGCTTCATGCACTTCCCTTCTCACGCTGAAGGGCCCATCATTGGAATTAGGGTAAATATGGACTCGTCACTCTACATGACCTTTTTCCATTACTCCAATCTTTATACTGTTTCGTACATTAAGGGCTTTTTTATTAGCCTAACTAAGAAATGTGCTTTTTACAACCACATTAAGGGTTAGCAGTGGTTTTTACTGTTTTTTTTGTTTTTTTAAAGATGCAGCTTCACCAAGTTTATAAGTGATCTCCATTCATTAGTTTGTCCTTCCTTCCATGAAGTTACCAGCACAATCCCTTCTAGGTTTAATAATGTATTGGTGAAAATTTGACCCTTATGACATGGTGACAAATGTAATATTTTGCAAAAACATATAAAATTTAATCTGATGTAACCAAAAMWATGTTGACATAATATTTGCACAAATCTTGCACAAATTATTTTTAAMCAGCTTGACTTTWTTCTCTAATGGAGATTTATTTTTTTTGTTTGTTTATTAGTCTTTGATTATGATAATCCATTAGAATGAACATATGCATAGAAACCTGTGAAGCCAGCTTTACTGTCAAAGTCGTGATGTTATATTGTAGAAAATTAATGAACATCTTCAGATCAATTGATAATTCAATGCATTATAATTGAATGTATTTTGTATGCACCTTATACTTATAATTATGTAAACTGTCTTTAAAGCTGTATATGGAAATCCATTTTTATGTCTCTCTCTCTCAGCATGTAAATAGTCCTTTTTATTTTAACACTAGACAGAATTATGAGTGTGCATTACATATTCTGTACTCATTTGCAGTTGCCAGTCATTTGTAGTTCTCTCATCAAAAAGCTTCTTGCTAACACACATCCATGCTGGGCTCTCACAGTCTGGGCCAGTTTTGTTTTTTTCTTGTGACCTCCCCCGATTTACTCAACTTTTCATAGCGGTTCAGTGGCGGCTGGTGCAAACAAAATTAAAATTTAACTTACTCGTATTAAAATTTAACTTACATACTCGTATGTAAATAGCCATTTTTCAGGTGATTAAGCATCATTACTACTAGCATAAAATAAAGTGACTCACATCGCATCCACTCAGCCAGCTCCGCTTGCCGTACGAAGTGCTGGAAAAGACTTGTTGAGAATGGTCCAATCAAATGAGCCCAAACATTTAAAAACAATATTGATTCGCTAAGAACAAAAGACAGGGTTCGGGGCGAACAGTGCTGCGCCCGAAGGATGATTTGACAAAATCCAATCAGAGCTCAGCCTCAAGTCACATACTTTACAAAAATTTACGTGCCTACATAGACACTCGTTTGTCCGGCACCCTGAGTACATGAACACAAATGAACGTAATACAGGTTAGATTTTTTTTTTATTGCAAATAAATTATATTAAGAAATACAGCAGAATATTGTGACTAAATTACATAATTATTTATTTTAATAATGAAATAATCATGTTAAATAATTACATGTTAAAGTAGCATTCTTCTCTGCCTAACTTCTCTGCCCCGTATCGACCGGCTGCCACTGCCACCAGGTTTGAGTGGATTTTCATATACTCTCTGTCCTGCGCTTTTATTWCTGTTTTTGCCTTTTTCCGGTCTACAGTATAATTATACTCTTGTTTGCTTTCTTAATCTGCTAAATCTTTTTGTTATTTTAGTTTTAATTGTATTAAATTATTATTATCTTAAGAAACATAATTGTTTTTATTATTATTTATGCACAAAGCGAAAACACACACACACACACATAAAGGTAAGCATATGTGTTCTCCATAAATTTGGAGCATGTAAGCTATTCTTAGTTATGACAATATTAAGGAAGCTGATGGTACTTGAACAGGAAAAACCTACCAGTGTAAGCTGAAACTACTTTTTAACTACTGAAATCTATGTGCCAGGCTGGAATCATTTACTGTAGTTTCAGTAAATGTGGTGTGTTCACACTGTGGTGTTTGGGTCAGGAGTAGCTCAGTGGTTAAGGCATTGGACTATGGTTCGGAAGGTCCCAGGTTCAAGTCCCACTACCAACAAGTTGTCCCTGTTGGGCCCTTGAGCAAGGCCCTCAACTTATTTGACACCCCATCAAAATGACATAGCACTAAGATTCTTTTACACAGTAATCTGGTAATCATGATTCATTAAATGCATGCTTAGTTAAGACAAATGCACTGAAATGCTCATGTAGGCTACTGCATCAAAACAGCGAAGCAAAAGACCGCTATGGACAAAAGAAACCCCCTCATATACTCTTGCTTTTTMTCTTTTTCTTTATCCTTTCTTACTTGCTTGCTCTCCTTGTACTCTGCCTATATTAAGCTTTTTAGAGCCAATCAGTCCTCTATCCCAGCAACACAGAACTGGCACACAGCTGTGTTCTGTCAGAGTCCAACAACCCTCCATCAGTCTGAAAACCTATCTCAGCCAAAACCCACTGAGAACAACCTTCAGCCTATTGGATTTTTTCTGTCTGTTATTCTCTCTTCTTCCATATTTTTTTTTCTTTACTCTTTTTTTTTAATATTCCATAATCCCCATAGGAATATTGCATATCTCTCTCTCTCTCTCTCTCTCTCTCTCTCTCT